>VZRI01008075.1:1131-91993 GCA_013397515.1 Upupa epops | reverse complement strand
ATTATTTCAGGAACTGGGGCCTGTTTGAACACTGCAGGACTCCAAAAGTGTTTTCAGAGTGTGGGGATGGAAATGCATGTACACTCTCACACACACCTCACGCCCACACACACTTACTTCCAAATATTCCTTTCTCACACCCACAGACAAACTCCGACTCACACAGGGACACTATCACAGCATCGGCAGCTCTTGTTCCCAAGTCCTCCCCCTCTCTCAGACACGTGCAGATATTTTCCCCTTCCTTTTGCCCCACCGCCCGTTGGCTTAGTTCTCCCTTCTCAGCAGGTTCATCAGGACCATGGAGGTGATCCTGACCCTATAGATAGCCCTGATGAGGCTGCACCTCAAGTACTGGTGCTGTTTTGAGCACCACAGTACAGGAAGGACATTGAGGTACTGGAGTGGGTGCAAAGAGAGGCAACTAGGCTGATTAAGGGTCTGAAGAACCAGTCTGATGAGGAGGAGGCCACAGAGAGACCTCATTGTTGTCTACAACTACCTGAAGAGAGGCTATAGCAAGGCCAGTATTGGCATCTTCTGCCTAGTGACAGGACAAAAGGAAATAGGGTCAAATTGTGCCGGGGAGGCTTCATTTGGATACTAAGAAAAATTTCTTCCCAGAAAGAGTGTTGAGGCCTTAGCACAGGCTGCCCGGGGAAGTGGTGGAAGCACTGTCCCTGGAGGGGTTCAAAAACTGGGTAGAAATGATGTTTCAGGAGACAGTTTAGACCTGATAAACTAGGTGGTCTTTTCCTACCTTGATGATTCTATGATTCTGTGATCTCCCAGGAACCATATTTAAAAGACCCTGCATAAAAGATTCTTGAGGAATTTAATATGAGGAACAAAATCTCAGTGAAAGCAAGCACAGCAGACAAACCAAATGAGTTTTGTGTTTGCACCAGAAGGAGCTTGGAGGGATGTTTTCTTTGTGAACAACAATACACAGAAGTTTGGGGACATTTCTGCACACATGGCTACCATCCCTTTGTGGCTGGCAGTCAAGTTTATTCATGAAGATCGCTCAAGCTCAACCCCAAGGGTCTGATTTCCCAGTTGCCATGCTTGAGATGGGAGTTCAAACCTCCTCACAAGGCACAAGGCACTTGACAGAAGCCTAGGGCCTCATCTCAAGTCTCCCTCCTCACCAAAACCTCAGGTGCTTCATGCACCACCGCAACCACAGTCAGATACCCTGTGCCTTGGAGCTTCTTCCAGTGTCCCCATGGCACCATTGCAGTGGCATGAAAGAGAAAGGGGAGAGGAAATATCCTCATAGCAATTGTCACAGGTGTAGGAAATGGGGAGTCTGCTCCCTTTTGCTGGGAAAGGAAGACTAAGGATTACATATGCCGTTTCCAGCAAGGCTGTCTACTCATCTGGCACAGGCTCAGTAATACTGTTCCTTCAAGCTGCTGCTCTTCGGGGTCATCACATCTGCAGCAGATGCCTACAATTGCACAGTCCAAGGAGCAAAGACTAGAGCCCAAGAAGTGCCCTCGTTACAGCTGCAGTCCATGCTGACTGTCCATTCAAGTGCCTTCTCAACATGAAATCATAGAATCATAGAACTGTTTAGGTTGGAAAAGACCTTTAAGAACATTGAGTCAACATGCTCTGCTTCCATGCTGAAGAGCATCAGAAATAAGTTTTAAGTACTTCTGGACAATTTGATTTCCCAATTTCTCTGGCAGAGCAGTTGATATCTTCCAGATTTGTAGGGTGCAAACTGAAGTCTGAGGTCTTACAGACTAGTAGGGTGGGAACTGAAATCTGAAAAAAGGAAACCCCCGAATACTCCACCTAACTCTGACGGAGTTTGTTTGCAAAGTGCTATGACGATGCCAAATGTGACTTTTCCCCCAATCTTTGCCACCGCATAGCACAACTCCTGGGCTATTCTGTTCAGCACAAGAGGAGTGCAGTCTCTGGGTCTCTTTCACAAGCAGCTGGCTTCCCAGATCCTAAGCCAGCCTTCCCTACGAGGTCTTGATTACCCATTTGGTGAGCATTTGTCTCTGACACACACCCACTACCAAAGAAAGCCACATGGTTCCATCTCCCAGTAGTGCCACTTCTTCAGAACACCCCTCCATCTCATTTTTTGAGATGTTTCCCTTTCAACTGTGTGGTTTGCCAACCACCCGTCCCCTCCCTCCCTAATTGGTTTCTCAGGAACCACAGATGTAGCTTGGCATGTTGGATCCCCTTGGTCTGTCAGCCACAAAATCACCTCCCCTCTTCCCTTCCCCTCCCTTTCCTGAGCCATGCTCGGGGAGGGGAAATGCCTTCTTGCTTGTAAACCTGCCCCAGCTGTACTCCATGTGACGAAATAAAACACACATCGATGAAGAGACACAAGAGACAATGGGCATGCCCAGAGAGAAGAGAGACAACTGCCAAAGCATAGAGCAGCCCTGCCTGCTCCTCACCCTATCCCCAGCACAGGCAGTGCTGACAGACAGCAGAAACTGAGGCTTATCAGGCTCCTACATCCCTCAGGTACTTTTGGAAACAGCACTTCTTCCCACAAGTCCCTCAGGGGGTATCTGCCCCATACCATGACACTGAAGGCAGGTTCAGAGGAGCCACCCAGAGAAGAAGGAAGGAAAGGCTTGGCAGAGGCTGATTTATTCTGCTTCTCAGGCGCGTTAGCAGCCCACGCATGTTGCTACAGCTGGGCTGGCAGGGATGTCCAACTCCACCAGCTGAATGCTAGCTCAGGCCACAGTTTCAAGATAGTCTCTTGAGGTCCCTGCCAGCTCTAGATACCCTCTAGGAGCATCTAAACCATTAACAGCTCAGCAAACCAGTTTACCCTAGGTCATAGTCCTCTGGTCACCCTTGCCACATATATTAGCTTGTTCCTGCCTCTCTGTGGGATGAACCAGAGTCCTCTGAGATGAAAGCCAGGCACAGCTGTAAGGGTGCTTTTCTCCAGGTTTTGTTCTCTGTGCACAGTAGATGAGCATCTCCATCCTCTACAGCCATTCAACCATTGCAAACACCTCACAACACACCTTGCAGTGCACTGCAATATCAGTTCTCCAGTGGGTTGTAACTCAGTTCTTGTGTATTTCAGGTACTTTGAAATAAAAACATGAAAAGGGGGAAAAAAAGATATTACATGGGGCTCAGAAGAAACCTGAGCCAAATCTACATGGGGTAGACTTTGCAGCTCTGGCTCAAGCTGCATGATGGAAGGGCAAAGCTACCAAGAAGCATTCCTGCAAATCTTATCTGTAGCAGCTCCTGGGGGAGGTCCCAGTTCTGGGGAGGAATAAATAACTATGCGTGTATTAGTCAGAGATGGGCTGGTTTCCAGCCCTCTGTTTGGGGCACAACAGCTCCTGCTGCTTCCCACTCTTACAGTCCCTTCACCTTTTCCTTTTCATCGCTCATGTTCCCTAAGCCTTTGTTCCTCCAGCACCTTCAAGCTCTTTTTTGCATTGCTAGTTGAAGTAAAAAAACCCCACCAAAACCCAGCCAAAATCCTCTTATTTACAGTGANTTTGCATTGCTAGTTGAAGTAAAATTAACTCCACCAAAATCCTTTTATTTACAGTTTGAAGAGAATGAATTATTAATGGTTTCTCATCACTGAATGTGTCGTGTTTTCTATACACGACTGTTATCTTGAAATACAATAATTTACAACCCTATGTCCCTTCTCTGAAAGGGGCACAGCGCACAACAAGCTTGTCTCAGTGTCAAGATGCTGTTTCACCAAGAGTCCTCTGAGAACCTACCATTGAGCTACCTGCCAAAGCTTATTGCTTGTTTCATGGTGGCATGAAATGAAGCCTCCAGAAAGATCAAGGGGGATCACAGAGGCTTCACATCCAACTTGAGAGATAGCTGTTGATCTAATCTCACAAGTGGCAAGTGACAGGACAAGAGGAAATGGCCTCAAGTTGCTCTGGGGGAAGTTCAGCTTGGCCATCTTCATGGAAAGGGCCATCAGACCTTGGGATGCCCAGGGATGAGGTTGAATTGCTATCCCTGAACCCGTTTCAAGGTTGTGGAGATCTGGAGCTTAGGACCATGGTCTAGTGGTGGCCTTGGACCAGCTGGGTCAAAGTTTGAACTCTATGATCTTGAAGGCCTGTTCCAATATAAATGATTCTATGATCTTGTGCTGCACAGTAACATCAGATATCTCTGTGCTGACAACAATGAAAACACATGGACCTTGACTGGTTCACCCATCACTCTGCCAGACTAAGAGCTCATTGTAATGAGGACAGGGACCAAAAAAACAGAAGCAAAGATCTGTTGATTAGGCAGAGAGAGTTTTCATAGCCAGTTGCCTCCCTAAAACTAGTAAAATCGGTTTTACATCTGAGAAGCATTAGTTTTACATCTGAGAAGCTACATGGGAAATAAAAATTAAATTAAGCTCATTTCAATGACCCATCATTGCCCTGAGTAGGAAAAGCCACAGCTATTTGACTGAGTCTGTTTGGCTGCCTGGTTAACCAGCTGGTAGACACAACAGATAGACTTCCTTATCTTTTAACCAAAAAACCAAGCATCTCCGAACCATTGGAGCCTCTCACCGGCCACATTAGTTCTAGCAGAAACAAAATCACTTCTCAGAGCTGAGGCCCAGCTCCAAAAGGGTTTTTTGGCCTTAATTTCCTGCTGATTGCTGTGGGACTTTAGCACCTCAAAGCTTTTTTGAACAGAAGCCAAAGACAACAGTTTTTGCCGTGGCAACAGGACCAAGGAAGTTGTGTCTGCTCGGTGCAGATGAGTCAGATCAGCTCCATGAAGGAGAAACTGGGAATCATCTCATAAGCCATTGTCAGAGGCCAGGTGTGATACCCAGCACCTTGAGATAGGAGCCTGGAAGCTAAGGACTGTTTTCAGCTCCGCTCTGTGACCTCAAACAAGTCTCTTTTCATTTCCCTAAATGAAAGGGTGGGTGTCTACATGGAGATGCAACATGGCCATGCTGAGATACCAGGCAAAATATCACCAATATTTCTCATCTCACTCCTTGGACACTCAGAGGTCTTTCAGAGCACAACAAGCACCGCTGCTCATCTCTGAGCAGAGCAGATCATCAGATGGGTGAATGGTACAGAAAGCAATGGTTACAGCCCTTCTCCACCAGTGGACAGTCTCTCCCCAGAGATCTTTGTATGCCCTAGACAATGGCACATTTGAGGAAAGGGTATCATGGTTACAAAGTGCAGGTCCCAGAGCCTGAATTCAGTATTTCCATGCTGGCACAGCTCCACAGAGAACAGGGAAATACTCCTGCTTTGGGACTGTAGGTCTGGAAAGGATCCTTTGGCACTGGCAAGCAGCACTTTTCCTCCAGCAAAAATGTAATTGAAACAGAGTCCCCACTCTCACCCCCATTAGACATTTAATCAGCAGTTAGACCACAACCAGACTCAGACCACTAAAGCCCAACAATGGCATGGCATTCTCCTGTCTTGGTGTCTCCATCTAACTCCTAGGTCAATCTGGATTCACACAGATGTAGCACCTTTAAGTTAAGCACAGTCACATCAACTTGTTGACAATGGCAGGAGAGTTTCAGAGCAAAGTCCTTTTGAAACCACCATCTTAACCCAGGCAAGCAAGACCCAGCAGGCACTATAAGAGCTTAAAATCTACAGCCCATTGCAGGAAATAGTAATTTTGTGAGTGTTGTTCCTGTTGTATCTGAAACCTGAGCATTGTAATGGTATGAAAATTATATACAGAATTGGAAAGTTAGAGCTTAATTGTTCCGAGTCCAATTACCAGTGTTCTTTCCTTAATCCTAACTATCTGAGACAAAGGAAAATATCTGACAAAAGTATTTGGTCTGCATGTCTCATCTGCAGAAGGAATTAAGAGCTGTATACCCTTTCCATGAAAATATGTGAACATTTGTTGAAAATAGATCAGAGGTTTCATGGCCTGCAATTGTGCCTCAGAATTAGAGGCCTGCACTGGAGGAATGTTGAAAATGAAAGTCCTGCTATGACTTTATTGGTGCCCTAGGACCAGATGTTCATCTCAGATCAGGATAGATTCCCCTGTAGCTTCTCAGGACTAAGACCTTGCTCACTCTCTGTGCACAGTGACATGCAGCTGTATCTCCAGCTTCAACAGCACTTTAGGAAGGTTTTTGTATTTCTGAACATTTCTACATATCCAGAAATAGTAAGAGCAGTAATGACAGCTAATAGGTCTGGCATTTAATGAGTTCCTAGATGAAGAGCCCTTAAGCTCTCAGATCTTCTAGTAGGCCATTAACTGTCAGAAATTATCTAGTCATCTATTGAGGGCTTTCTCTTGGACTTGTTTCTTTAGCATTCTTAAGCCTGTGCCTGCAGTTCTCACTGATTTCAGTTGTATGAAATCAGGTACCAGCACCCTAAAGAAATGTGTAAATCACTTTGTTTTCAACACAAGTGAAATTCCTACATGTCCTGCAGATCTATGGTTACCGTGTTCTTACCTAGTACAAGAGAGGGCTCCAGGATTATCCTTTGGGGAGGAACAATAACCCAATGAGTGGAACCACAGAAACCCATTCTCCATTCAGAGACCCATACTCTGGGCACATTTGGCTGCCTTAGAGAAGATGCTCTGCCCCAAGTCATTGGCTGCTCTGCTGAGACAGAGATCAAGAAGAAATGGGACTGGAGAGAGTGCAGAGATGGGCAACTAGGCTGATGAGGGGTCTGAAGAACCAGTTTGATAAGGAGAGGCTAAGGGAGCTGGAGCTGTTCATCCTGGAGAAGAAGGGGCTAAGGGGAGACCTCATTGCTGTCTACAACTATCCGAAGAAAGGTTATAGTTACTCCAGTGTTCCTACCCTCAAGCAGATCAACACTTTTGATTAATTTTGTGTCATCTCCAAGTTTACTGAAGGAGCATTCAATCCCCTCATCCAGGTCATTGATAAAGGTGTTAAACAAGACTGCTCCCAAAACTGAGCCCTGACACCACTTGTGACCCAGTGTCACCAACTGGATTTAACCCCATTCACCACAACTCTCTGGGCTTGGCCATCCAGCCAGTTTTTAACTCAGCAAAGGGTCCTCTTTTCTAAGTTATGAGCTGCCAGCTTCTCCAACAGAAAGAAGTTAGACAACACCCACTGCTTTCCCCTGATCCACTAGGCAGATCATAGGAGATCAGGTTGGTTAAACAGGACTTATCGTTCATGAACCCACACTGGCTGAGCTTGATCCCCTATTGCCCTGCCCTTGCCGTGTGATCACCCCCAAGATGAACTGTTCCATAATGTTTCTCAGTACTGAGCTCAGGCTGACAGGCCTGTAGTTCCCTGGATCCTCCCTTCTGCCTTTCTTGTATATGGGTGTCACACTGGCAAGTTTCCAATCCTCACTAAGAAAAGGAGTACGATTGCATTCAGAGCTTCCGCTATATAAGAGCTACCAGGCACTGGAGATGCTGGAGAGCAGCTCCAAGTCGCAGGTTAGCACCAGTACTGCATGCTTTGAAAATTATCTTTCTCTGTATAGATCTTACTCACACTGCAGAAAGTGTTTTTCCCACTGTCTCTGTAGGAAATCTCAGTCTGGAGGCTCCAGAGAGACACTGTGACTTGATATTTTAGTTTTTCTTTTGTAATGCCTATAGCAGCCGAAATACAGCCTCAAAGCTGCTCCTTACCACCACTGCGCAAGAAATAGAAGTGGCTGCACAACCTTGGCCAGAATCCCAAGGCTTAAACCAGTACAATTTCCTGGCATTGGCAACTCAATTCTGATTCAGACCAGCCAAGGGTCTGACCCAAGAAATTAAAAACCAATCCTACAAAGCTGGTAATTTTTCCTCAATAGGAGATGCATGATTGCCTCTCCCAGTTCAATACTGACAATGGGTAGCATTTCCTTTCTCCATCCTCTTGTAACTTCAGTGCTGAATGAATCCATCAGGAGACACAAGTCCTAACACCACAGCTTCAGTGCCTAACAAGACACAAACATTTTAAAGAATGTACTAGGGGGAAAAAAGTACCTGGGTATTTTGAGCATCCCAAGGAAAAGAGAAGTTGTATAAAACTCTCAATGTTTCAATGAGAACAATAATCCTATGGTGTTTCCAACATCTGTGACCAATTTTACCATAACACTTCAGTTGGCTGAATTGGTTTTCAAGCAGGAACATCCACATACACCCATTCCATTCTGCAGGAACAATAAAAGACTTCCAAGACAAAAAGTTCATCCTTCTTAAAAAGTAAAGCCAGCCGGCCCCAAGCCCAGAAGATCTGGGAAAGGTCAAGATGACTTCTTGCAGGACAGCTCCTGTAAGGTATCAGTCTGTCCCAGGATTTAACCGTCCTCCCAGTTCAAAAGCTCACCCCCCAGTTCACCTTAGGCATCCTTTGCCACACTCTTTGTCTTCTCCAGTCATCCAGCCACCACAGGCATAGCGGACAGTTGGCCAGGTTCCTGCTGTTTACAATAATTTGTGTCCATGCCCTTTGTTATCTGCTGTTAATCCCAAGCCTTCCCAGAGCTGTTGCCCTCTGAGGCGCCGTCTCCTTTCGTAACTCTTTTAGAAGTGTAAACTTGCCCTTGGCAGCCTTAACACGATCAAGAATTTTCTACCAAGTCGTCACGATCACCTCATATAACTGTCCTGTCCATACTTGACCTCTCTGCCAGGATTGCACCATCCAAAAGACTTTACCAGAAACTTCATATTTTCTTTCCTCTAGATAATTGTAAGAGATAGTGCTGGATCATGGACAGACCCCAGTGGGTTGAAAAATGCTTCTCTGAGTAATGGCTCATGCGGCATCCGCAGGAACAACACCCAAGAAGGAAACATGCACTTCCACATTACCACTGGGGCAGAGTCCTCTCCCTATTGGTTCCATTACTGTAGTGGCTAAGCTCTTCTAATTAGGTCTGAACTTTCATAACGCTTCTTGTTAGGGTCAGGTCATGCATTTCAGCTCAACTCTTGGATGAAAGCAGCTGATCTAAGTTTATAGAGATAGTTGGGTTGTTCAAGTCTTTTCTGAAAATTGTTGTGCTCACATTGCTTGATTCTCTTATAAAAAAAAAACATTAAAAATACTGTATTTCTTCAGGGAAAGAGTTAAGTTCAAACAAAAAATGTTCCAGTTATGTTTAAGCTAAAAATGTATTTGGTAACAGGTTCTTTTAAATTACAGATCTGAAATGATTTCTGAAAAACCCCATATTGGTCATTTTGTGATGTTTGCTTGAACTACTACTTTCCTCTTCTGTTTTCTAACTTTTCCAACAGGGTCCCTTCCAAGAAAAACTCTGGTGAGACCTTAATGCAGACTTTAAGTTCTTAAAGGGGTTAAAGGGGTCTTAAAGGGGTTCTTAAAGGGGTTAAGAAAGATGGGGAGGGGCTATCTATCAGGGATGCTGTAACAGGACAAGGGTTGATGGTTAAACTGAAAGAGGGAGATTCAGACTGGAGAGAAGGAAGGAATTGTTGATACTGAGAATGGTGAGACCTTGTCTCAGGTTCCCCAGAGAGATGGGAAAAGCCCTATCCCTGGAGCCATCCCAAGTCAAATTAGACCTCCGAGCAACCTGCTCTAATTGTGAATGTCTCTGCTCAGTACAGGGATTGGCTTGGTTGAGCTTTGAAGGTGTAACTCAATTCAGTCTGTGAAATCATATTTGCCTTTGTGAATGCTCCTGAGCAATAGCTGTGCACACACAGCACAACACACAGCAAAAAAGACACTGTTCCCACACTAACACCAAGGACAGAATGGGCACCAGCAAAGCAAAAATACCAACAAGAGCAGATGCTTCCCACAAGACTTGCAAATTATGACTCAGCAACAAGTGCCAGAACAGGAGCAGCTTTGTTGTTTTTTTTTTACCATGCTTTCCCCTTGGGTAGGATTTCTCTTTCTCAACATTAGCAAAACTGCAGTGCTACAGCTGGACTCATCTGTAATAGGAGCTCCTCCACAGAGTTCTTGGAGCTTGAGGAGTATCCTAAAGATGCACGTACTGGTCTTTACATGCAGCAGCACTAGTTAGTCCCCAGTGCCTACCTTTTCCTGCTCTCTGTGTTTCCATATACTGATCAGCATAGAACTACACCAAGGACCTGAGTCCAGACTGCGTGGTTTGAGCTCCAACTCCACATTCAACAGAATCTCAACCCTGTCTCAGCATTTAATCCCTCTCCAGATGTGGTGCTTGGAAACATGGTTTAGCGGGGATAGTGGGTTGACAGTCAGTCTTTATAACCTTTGAGGTCTCTTTTGTGGGACTTTTTTTTTGTCTCTCNCCAAACTCAATGATTCCATGATTTGTTGCAAGCCCTGGTACAGGTATTTCATAGGCACACAGGCCCTTTTCTACCATCATTTGTGGGACTTTCTGCAGGGCCAAAATTGTCCATAAGTGCAAGGGAGAGAAAGAACTGTTGCACGTCTCCATTCGAGAACACTGGTTCCAGCTGGGCTGCACACCTCCAAAAACATCTGTATTTCAAGCCTTCTCAGTCTCACAGCACTGAACAGGAGCAACATTGCTTCCATAGACTGCAAAGCTGCCTCCAGCTGCTCCATCCTTCTGATGAGCAAGGAAGATAACAAATTTCTTTCACCCCAAACAGCTAGTCTGGACCCAGGAGAGCAGCATAAGCTTGCTCTTGGATTTCATCTGCAGCCTGTCACAGTCCAGCAGCCCAAAAGGTAAATGACCTTTCTAGCTTTAAACAAGGTGAGTCTGACAAGCCCCTCATCCTGCTTCCCACCCCACCTTTAATCTCATGCACCATCTTGTCAGGAACACCATATATTTGAGTCCTCGTGATAAGGGCAGACAAGGCTCTGAGAAAGTCTTTACGGATCTGCTTGAAGTTTAGGAATTGCCTTGAGCAGGTAATGATCCTAAACACGCAGCAGTGGGTGGGGGGATTTCCAGAGCTTTAACCGTCTCGTTGACAGCACGGTGGCTGCTACCGGAAAGGATCAGCACTTATCACTATTTTAACAAATTACTACAAATGCCCTCCTTTTAGGGGGAGAGATGAAATCATGCAAATGAGTTCTGTTCCCTGGCTAAACTCTATATGCAAGCTCAGCTACAGGGAGGTGTCTTTGAAATGGAGATGAGGTGAAGTCCCTAAACGTTCCAGTTTCCCCCAGTTTCACAACAACAACGAACAAAGAGAGGGCTTTGCTCATTTGAAGGTAGGAGAGGAGCAAAAAGAAATTATCTCTGTTAGCCTTTGTCTTCAGGACATGGCATTTATAAATTCAGTTTACTCTTTGTAGGCATCAAAAAAGTCAAAACACTGCTCTTGTTTCATTCCTATTAATTTGCATCCTGCTTAGAGATCAGAACCCATCTCATGAATCCAGGGCTACTCTGAGATCAAGGCACAGGTGCTAGAAAAGAAGCAGGTAAAGCTGAGATTATGCAACATAACATTTTCTGGGATTTTTTTTTTCTTCTTTAAAAAGGTTTTTTCTGGAGATTTCCTGGTTTCTAGTTTTAGAAAAAGAAACCCCACATTGTAAGACAAAACACATCTTGGATAGACACATCATTCACAGCCAAACCCACCCAGGGCTCAGCTCCAAGCTCACATCTAGGCTGCATAGAATTAATGTGGCTGTAAATGGGGAAGGAACAGGTGGATGCTTTGGTGCAGGGCATCGAACTCACCCTCTTCAAACTCCAGGATTTCACTTTGCACAAGAGTAGCCCAGGAATTAATCTATCAGACTTCTTGCTTTTAAAAATCCTGTGCCAAAATGCCTTTCTCCAGTCAGAAGAGATATAGTGGGGATATGAGGGTATTTTCCCCCTCCCCAAAGTGGCTTTATATTTGCTAAAGACTGAAGCCATCCTCAAGCTGCAAAACATGCAATCCCAAGAGTCCTTCAGAAGAGCTATCTTGCTCTTTTCCAGCAGTGCCACTCCTCACAGCCTAGATAGACATTGAATATAAGTTTCCAGCTCATACACTGCCTAGTACAGGTGACTGATTAATTTGGAAACAGAATCCAGCCTTGTTTCAGCCCTCCAACCAACGAACCAACCTACCAACCAACTCACTCTCTTGGCTGGGTTTCAGGAGGAACCATTGTTGGACCTCATTAAACCCAGTGCTTCAGCCGCTGCAAAATTAATATACTGCGACTATTTCAGGCACCACTTAGGAGGGCAGGCTTTGAGAGTTTGGCTTGTGGTTCATCATGGGGGAGCAGGAAGAGGAGGGGAAAAGAATGACAAATTTAAAATTAAATCAAACAAGAACAACAAAAATTAAAAAAAGACTCAACAGCCAACCGTTCACAATGGCCTGCTGGGAACTTGCTCTTTTTAGTTCTGATTTACAAGTTACATATGGCGGGTTGTTTACATTCTGTTACTGGTTTATGTTCTTCCAGAAAGGAGAAATTCCTCCAGTAGATTTTGATTGCTTTCCTGCATGCCTGCCTCCTCCCCAACACCCCCACCCTCCAGTATCTGGTTTCGCTTAATATGCCCAGAGGTTTCCGGAACAAAAGAGGTGGTTGGATTTTTACTTTTTTTTTAATGGCTAAACAAAAAGTTGACTATTTTTTTCAGGAAGGTTCAGGCTTATTTGTGTTATGTGGCCACGAGTCTACAGTTCCTGTCACCTTCCTGCACTATGGCAGTCACATCCTCATGCACCATATGAATGACCAGCTCCAGGGCCACGTAGAATCATTCCAGTGGAAACCATTCTGCTCTCTGGTCATATCTGTGTTGAGGATTCCCCAAGCCAGAAGTCCTGATCTTATAGTCCTGCTCTACAGACTCAGCATCTCCATAGGCCAAGCAAAACGTGAGAATTGTTGTTCATCCAATGAGGAAAAAATGAACATAAGGTTTATTTACTTTCCAAAGGATCCAAAAGCAAAGCTAAAGCTGCCTCAAGATTTCCTGAAGCTCAGGTTGTCTGCATGATATACAAGAAAGGCTCTTCTTCTATAAAGATAAAGCTGCCTACCTCAATAGTTTGTTCTTCAAATCCCTGTAGACAGACCACTTATTTATTGAAGCCAAACCCATTTGGTGTGAATTCCAATCATGTTCCCATCAGATCTGCATCCTTGGCTGGATTAGCACTAGTACAGCAGCAGGTCCAACCAAGGACATGACTCTTCCTCTCTGTTTGACACTTGTGAGAGCACAGGTGGAGGCCCATGGCCAGCATGGGACATCTCAGAGCAAGAAATGTGAACACCATGGAGAGAAGCTAGTGGAGGCTTCAAGCTAACTGTAGATCTGCAGCACTTGCCCTGTGAGAAGAGGCTGAGAGAACTCAGTCTGGTTCTGGAAGACCTTTTAGTATACTTCAGTACTTGGAGTGGACATAAAGATAGAAGACTTTTTACCAGGACTTGTAGTGATAGAAGAGGGTAGATTTGGAGAGTGTAAAAAATTTCTTCCTTATGAACAATGAGGGTGTTGAGGCACTGTCCCAAGTTGCTTAGAGAATTTCTGGATGCTTAATGACTTGCCAGGCTGGATGAGGCTCCAAGCAACCTGGTTGAGTGAAAGGTGTCCCACAGCCCATGGCAGAGGAACTAGATAACTGTTTAAATGTCCCTTCTAACTCAAACCACTCTGTGATTCCATGGACAGCTTTAAGGAGGGAAGGGACAAGCTGCTAACAGCTACTTTATCAGAGAATATAGAAAACACAAACTCTTGTCAGAGGCTCACAAAGGTAGGACAAGAGGCAACAGACACATGTCAAAGCATGGGACTTTCCAATGAGATTTAAGGACTTTTGTGATTTTACAATGACAGTGGTCAAATGCTGAAATACTTTCACAGGAGAAGGACTAACTCAGTCTTTGGAGACTCAACTGGAAAAGCCCCTGAGCAACCTGATCTATTAGACCAAATTTGGGAAGGGGTTTGGGCTAGATGACCTCCAGATGTGCTTTCTAACCTGAACTGTTCTACGAGCCTATGAATCCTAATTTCTAATGTCTTTAATAACCAGGCCAAGCGCCAGTTTGGCACAACTTTGCAAGCTGAAAAGAGAAGTTAGATGTGGCTGGAGCCCCGGCTGTGCACATTGAGCAAGCTGCTTTCAAGGACAATCATTTTCGAGTCTGACTAGGAAAGAGCACCATCCTACCCAAAAATGTTCCCCAGCCTAACTATACTGGCAGCACAAGGAACAATTTTCTTTTGCTGGTGACTTTTTATTGCAACAAATTAAGACAAAACCTAAGTGAACTTGTGCAACAGGTTGAAATGCAACAGGTTGAAATAGAGATGAAGGAGATAATATTGCCACTGTGAACATTAACAGTGCTTTTGCTGCGGGGCCTTGAAAGAGCTCAAGGGCAAGTGACAGGAGTTACTAGACTGCTGGGACCTCCGTGCAAAAGGAAATTAAGAGGAGTGGGCCTGCTAACCACAAAGAAATACAAACACACCTTTATAAAATCATCAGTTTTCAATATATTGTAAACCAGGAGCACAACGTGTGTTTCCTCTCCAGTGTGTCAGGAGAGGTAAAAATCAATGACATAATTTTTCTGTGTTTTAATAAGAGGATTGAAATACAAGATCAACAGCAACTTATTATTTAGGGCATTTGTTTGCTCAGGTCATCAACAGCAAAACAAGAAATTTATGGGCATGGTCCCTATCAAGTCCAACAAGGGGTTGAGACAATTCTGCAGTCCTGAGTTTTTTTGCCTCTGAATAGATTTAAGACAACATTTACGACACTGTCTGCTCATGAAGTAAAAAGAACCAAAATTACAACAATCTCTGGGGTTTTGTGCTCCAAGACTCAGGACTGACCCCAGTGGCTGCCTCTTCAGAAGATTCCAGTTCCTCTCTCCTTCAAAAACAAAGTTAATAATAAACACACAGGTTGGTCAGCACCATAGTTTGGGAAAACTAGGGTTAACCTGTTCCACAAGAACATCACCTGGAGTTCGGAGAACTTCAAGAAAAGGTACTTCATAAATTCATGCATTCTAGCTTTACTCCTGGAAACCTTGAGCTTCAACCAGCTCTAGGGGAAGGACAAGTCACATTGCCACCACTTCCTCATCCTTTGGCACTGAAAGATATCTGTGCCTAGTAGGACCCTGAGAAAATACAGTACATTTCATGGATGATCTGGATAAGGAGTCTGTGCTCAATATGGTTGAATGTTGTCTGAGAATGATTGTTCTATCCTAATCCATGCCCTAAACTGTTTACTGAGTGCTAGAAATACTGCCTAAAAGAAAGTGTTCTCTGAAGGCATCTCACACCAGCCCTAGAAATTCCTGTTCATCCTGCCTGTGCTATTTGTGACACACATTCTCACCTCAAGGCTGGCACAGGCAGCAACTAGTGCTATATAGACCTACTCAATCCAGACATCCTCTGCTTCTTCTCAAGTAAAAGTTAGGGCACCTTTCAGAACTGCCGAGTGCTTCCTGCCTGACCACAATGGTGCAATGGATCCCCAACAGCCAGGGCAATTCCCAACATTAGAGGCCTCATTCTGACAGTACACGTGATGCATGAATAAGTGGTGGTATTTGCAAACTGGACTCCAAGGAGCTGTGACATTAGAAGATGTTAGGAACAGAGGGAAAAGACTTTTGTCTTACTTAGTAAGTTACTAAGCAAGACATTGGAACCCATGGTCTATAAAACTGTCATTCAATAGCTATCTCCATGAGTCTGGTTCTTCACAACACAGAAAAACACCTTGATATTTTGGCTCTGCTTAGACATCAGGCGCATCCAAGCAAGCAAGCAACTCATTTTTAGACCAAATTCTTCCCAGTTAAACTCAACTGTACTACCTCTCTACTGTTGCTCAATCTTTGGGTGCAAAATCTTTCAAGTGTTTGTATCTGTAAAGTCAACATTTTAAGGAAAGCAGGAGCTGTTTGGGTATTTAATCCCTAGGTACAACTTGGGAAGGGAAAGATGAAAGCATCCTGTCAGTCTACAAATACTATCTTGACTCACTAAGTAGGAAGCCCGCAGCAGGGACCCTACTTTATCATGTGAACTCATACATCTGATGGGCTCTGTGGTCATCACAGAACCATGACTTGAGTCTGTGAGATGAGACTTCAATAGAACCAAGACCTTGTAGATCACTGGAATGCAGCGCAGGTAACACAGAAGAAACACAGTGAATGGCCAATGAAGGGATATGAAACCACTGTAATTAAGGGGAAGATGGGATCCTTTGTGGAGAAGGATAGCCTGAGAATTTAGTAATCATTTTAATAAGAAACAATATGGATGGGGTTGCATCTACTTTGCTTGTCTGGTTTTTATTTACCCTTCCTCCCCTCTTTGGAAAAGCATCACAGAGCACAACAGCCCAGAAGGGAAACTAGCCTGATAAATAGACCATCAAGAGAAACAATTAGCCCAGATAGGAAAATTAAATAGAGGGAGCCACTAATCAGCTGCTCTCTCTGCAAGGAGGAGGCTGGGAAAGTAATTTAAAAAACCTTTTGGAGGAGACTTTAAGGCAGAGCGTAAAGTAAGAATACAGATGGCCAGAAATTAGAGCAAGTCTGTGTGCGCAGGAACAGGTGGAATTGGTTAGAGGCAGAGCTCCCTCCCACCCTGCTTACCCCCTCCAATTCTTCTCATGACTTTACCTTCTGCTTGGCAGAGTTTTATGCTGAGAAGAAAAAAATATCTCCCTCCAAGCTGGTGAAGCTGTCTCCAGCTGGGAGACTGCACTGCTAGCAGCCCTGCTCAGTTCCCATGGGCTGCACACAAAGGCCCCAGCACCAGAAGACTGATCCTAATTGAACTCTTTCATAGCTGGCCTCACAAGTAGAGGGGTAACTCAGCACCCCCAGAGCCCCTGCCAGCATGAACTGGAGGAAAGCTTTGCCTGGGCAAAAGAATACTAAACAAAACCATCAGACCTTCCCTGCTCATAACCTTCCTGGAAGATGAAGCTGTGCTAGGACCAGACTGAGTCAGTCCATGAGCAAGGCAGAAAGGATGTTTGTCCACATCAGCTCCAGGACCTCATTGTTCCTCCTACTTCTGCAGTGAGAAACTATAGGCTCTCTAGCTGGCTGACCACCATCATGACCATGGCCACCATCAATCTGGCCACCTGCAAAGTCCACTGTCCTACCAAGCTGGGCTACAGGCCAGCAGGTCCACGATGGTGCTCCAGACTCAGAGGCCATGCTAGTGTCAGAAAACAGTGGAACTTCTGAAGGGAAATTGGGATAGACAAGGCTTTGGAACACAAATAAAATTCTTCACCCCAAGGAAGTTTGGATCTTCAGCTTCCATTCAATTTTGGGAAATTCTAGCTGACTGAAGCCCAGGGCTAAGCAAACTCATGTCTCCCAGAATGGAATCCATTACTGAGCTGGAATGCCTCTAATTATACTAACACTAATAACATTAGCTACTAAAATAGCTCAGAAAAGGATAAGTTACAAACGTGGTTTTCAGCCTGTGGGTTTCAAATGCATGGAGGTTGCCAGGAGGGGTTGAGAAGAGGGACACAACTACTTTCTTTCCCTTTGCTTCCATCTAGCAAACTTGACCACCGTTTTCAGATCCAGTCACATAAAGAACAGATGTTTTAGTTACTCTGCAGGGCACCTAAAGAAGTGACCTGGGTTTCAGAAGAAAGGAGCCAAGAGATTTTTCTCTTTTTTTAGATAGAGAGGAGAAAATAGTTTACCCCTGGTAGGAACGATCAGGTTTCCTTCTATATGTGAAATCATGTACCTTATAACTATGATATATTCTTTTTAAAAAGCTGCTTTTTTATAAAGAACACCAGAAACCAGACTTCTGTCTACCTCATATAGCAAAGGGGAAGTTCATACCAGGTTACATCTGTCAGTGCTCAACAACCAGGAATTTGTACGATGCCTCTACCCCTCACTAAGCAATGCGTTATGGAAGATGACCTGGCTGAACGCCTCACCCCAAGGAGAAAATAGGAGCCTGAAGAAAACTGGTGCCATATTTTATAGAGGATTTTCTTTGGCTAACATTAAAGTTTTCCATAGAAAATTAAATTCCCACCCAAAATAGAGTTTACTCTCCAACTAAATCCTCTCTGATTTATAGATTGGGATCATGGTTGGAATATTTTCTTTTTACTCCTAATATTGAAGGAAAAAGCAAGTCCCTCCGAAAGCAAGTTTCAAAGGGAAGATCACAATTCTCATTTTGTTGGTGGTGGGGGGGAATTGGGGCAGGAGTCTTTACTGTTTAACAAAATTAAGATTATTGCAGACGCTTATGTTCATCTTGGAATCCCTGCCAGGTCTCAGACTGATCTGAAAGTCAAGACCCAAGGGACTTGAGAGATTATGAGCACTATCTACCTACAGGAACCATATCTAGTGGGATATAATGCAGTGCAACAAGTAGGTGACTGAATTAACCAGGAAAAAAAATACACGTAGAGATGATTTAAAAATCAAACTATTATCCCCTCAATTAGGCAGGGCTACTTCTGAATAAACCCTATCGCTTCTATCATGAGACTGTTCATTCTTCATGTGACCATCAGAGGAAGGGGTAAAGGAGGAACACACACCTCTGCTTTACCAAAACCTATCGTAACAGTTGAAAATTCAAACTGTTACTAGAAGCAAAGGGAAATCACCCTCCTCAAGGCATGCTGGTGACCTCCACATCCTACTGTAGTCTAAAGGGAGTTGCAGTCCAGCTGTTCACAGGCACTCAGAACACCCAAATTGCAGATGATTAGTGTGACTCAGTTTGCTACCTTTTCTAAGTTTGTCCCCACTGGAAATAAAGGCCAATTGCTCAAAAACAAGGGGAAAAAAAGAACACACCATTCCCTACAGAGCCTGAGGCCACTTACACACTAGATTGAGGGTTTGGCTGCCCTTCAGCACTGCCTTTAGGGAGAAAATCCTCCCTCAGGCATTACAAGAGGTAACATAAGGAAGTCCTGCTTGCAAGAGAAGGGAGAGGCTCCCTCACCACCATTGATTTCAGACATGATCATCCCTGGACTAATATATACGGACAAGAGATGCTACAGGCACAAATGGATCAGTCTTCCAGGGGCAATTGCAAGGTAGACTTTGCCTGTGAACATCCCTACAGGGGCTGGAGCTGTGTACTATCTCCTACAGACCCTGCCCAATTGCTGAGAGATGCAAAACAGCCACAGCTGATGCTTTTGAAAAGCTGTTGTCACCCACAGTCTACAGACTTTATTTTCATTTTTATTTCCTACATCCTTTTCTGTGAGACCATAAAGGGAAAAGAGGACAGCTTGCTCACCCCTTCCTACATCCACTTTACATCTGGAAACTGAAGAAATTAAAGAGGAAAACAGAAGTAGTAAAAAAAAGGATGGAACAAGAGGGTAAAGGAAAATCAGCGTTCTTCAAAACCAAGACATTTTTAATTAAAATTCACAACTGAAAAACTAAGAATTACTCAAAATTCTCCAAGAATATCTATTCAACAGAGGGCCAATTTCTCCTGAAGCTTATGGGCTGATTACTGCAAAGATTCACAGAATTAGTTTCACCTCGAACAAGTTAGGGAATGATAAGCTGTGGCTAAGTTTGGATAAGTGGATGTAAATCAATTATCACCTGGTCCCCTCCCAAGCTGTCCAGACACAAGGCGGCTCTGGTCTTGAAGTCTCATACCTTGTGTTTTTACACTTGCAGCAGATCATGCCTCTGGGTTCACGATGTGCTTCTAACAAAGCCTCGTTACTCTGCTTTACAAAAACACATCACTGTAATAACAAGGTGCTTAAGATGAGAGGAGGAGGCAGTGTAAATGCTTATCTAACAGGTTTCAAACTGCTTGTTTAACCTCATTAAAGACCAAAAAAATATTTGCTTCTCACCTTCCTTGGAGTCTCCTTTATACAGAGCTCCACATAAAAAGAAAAATTCTTCAGGCCTGGAATCAGGAAGCACCTGCATGCAGAGAAGGAGGGAAGACAGTTCCAGTCCCTTTCCCTCTCTTCTCCAACTTGAAGCATTTTGTTTCCTTCAGCCCTGAAGCCCTGCCAGGACAACTGCAGATCCTGTGGATGGGAGGTCATGTGTCACCTCCCGGTGCTTTCTGCAGTTGGATTTGACACCACATGCCTCCACTTCAGCACGGGGCCTTAACAACCTGATATAAGATGGACTTGCAAGGCAGATGGGCAGTCAGTGGGTATGATCTAAGAACCAGCTGTCCACTTCTGCCGATTCAGCAGGAACAATTGAGGAGTGGCTGAGGGAGCTGGGGTTGTCTAGCCTGGAGAAGAGGAGATTGAGGGGAAACCTTCTCATTCTTTACAACAGCCTGAGAGGAAGTTGGAGAGAGGTTGGGGTCAGTCTCTTTTCCCAAGACACCAGTGACAGAGCAAGAGGAAACAGCCTCAAGTTGTGCCAGGAGAGGTTTAGATTGGACATTAGGAAATATTTCCTCATTGACAGAGTAGTCAGGGATTGGAACAGGCTGCCTGGGGAAGTGGTGGAGTCACCATCCCTGGAGATGTTCAAAAAACATGTAGATGAGGCAGTAGAAAGCATGGCTCAGTGGGCATGGTGGGGTTAGGTTGATGGTTAGAATTGATGATCTTGTAGGTCTCTTCTAGCTTTAAGGAATCTATGATTCCAATTGTATTTCTGTAAATCAGACCCCAACCTCACTTCGGCTCACCAGCCTCAACTGATGTTCAAAGGGATAGGATGATCATAGGGTGAAGGGAGTTTGAGATACAAGGCTGGTTAACCCTTAAAAGAAATGAGTCTCAGCGTGTTTGGAGAATGAGGTTTGTCAAAGGAGGGTCCAGTGCCAAGCACAGGGGGGCTGTGAATCATACAGAGGACTATCACCTCCACTCTTTAACATGCCACCTCTTCCCAAAGCAACCATGAGGTACTTTCCAAGGTTAAAATATATAGATGTCACCACATGGAAGTTAAAATCATCAAAACCTAGGCATCCCATTGATGAAAAAAAATCACTACACAGAAGAATTTAAAGATTAAACCCCACACAGGGGATATGTCCTGAGTTTTAAGAACAATTCTTAGCTAGAAAAGCCTAGAATGGCTTAAATACATGACTTCATAAAAAATTTAGGAACAAAGTGTGGCCTGGTTGTGTGTAACAGACCCAGAAGTCATCAGGAGGCCAAAGAGCAGATGGATTAAGACAAGGCCAAATGATCAGAAAAGGGAAATAAAGGTTTATAATCTGTCTAACCTGCCTAGAAAGCACAGGTCCTTCCTACATCAACATTCCTTTGCTGTTAGTAAGAGATAATAACATGATTATTATGGGGTTTCTAGAGACAGCTCAGGCAAAAGTAAAGGAAATTCATACTGCCACAGAAGAAAACCACAAGAGAGGGCTCTGCATTTGAAGGTTGTCTGCTCTGGACATTTCAGCTATTCATTGAGCAAATATTAGTGGCAAGGGCTGGCAAGGGATCGGCTTCAAATGTGACCGAGGTGAATGATTAAACTGAGCATTTACGCAGCTTCTCTGGGACAGACTGCGTCTGCACAGGAGGAGTAGGAGGACAGACACCCCTCGCTTGGATTTGACCTGTGGGCAACACCAGGCAGCAGGTTCTGCAGGGACTGACGCAGCAACAGAGATTTTTTGGATGAATAATTTATTCACTGCCAAAGATTTGGGGTTTGGGCCCACTAAAACTATTTGCAAGCTCAGGGAATAGTTTCCACCAGAAGCCTGAAAACATTTCAAGGAAGCAGTGTTTTGTTTAGCCTTTTTTTACTTATATTTTCTTTTTTCCCCTCCAGAAATGCCTCTGCTTGAAATTGCACTTAGAGACCGGATTACTTGACTTCGAGCAGACTAAGCTAGAATGGAGATGCTTCCATCCCATTCCACACTGAACAATGTCAGCACTCTGCTTTATGGGCCAACCCAAAGAAATCAGTGATCTGCGCAGCTCTTGCAGCACCAGCTGGAATGACCCCATTGGCTCCGTACTCATGGGAAAATGCAGTCTCAGGAAACTCAGTTCAGGAAAAGACCTAAAACAAGTAAGAGAAAGAACTTCTCATTTCAACAGCCTGGTCTAGTGGGGGGTGTCCTTGTCCATGGCAGGAAGTTAGTACTAGATGATCTCTCAGTGCCTTTCCAGCCCAAACCATTCTATGATTCTATTAATTACTTCATATGGGTTACTCAAGAGCCATGCTGGAAAGCCTCAGAGCAAGAAGAAAAGCCTGGAGTCTGCAGAGTTGGGAATCAGCACAAAAGAGCCCAGCTTAGTACCCCCACAATGTTCTGAGCATGGGATAATCAAAGAAATAAAAATCCACTGACAGCAAAGAGGCCAGCTGAGTGGATTCTCAAAGAAACGAAGCAGTAAGGATCAGCTTTTGACAATCCTCCAGGCTCCTCAAAAACCACTAGCTTATGCTTAGCAGCAATATCTAGCAAGAGGATGATGAATTCCCAAGGAGCTGCTCCACCTGATGATATAGAAGAGAGACTGATCCTTCCCCATGATGGAGGTGGGTGAAGGGGCAATGAGCAGGTATCCCACACAACCCTAGGCTCCCAAATAGGTGTCAAGTCTTGTAAGACCTACTCTACAGTAAATTAGGCTTTCGACCTTTCCTTCTTGATGAGCTATAAGGAGTCTGGTCACTCAACTTCTGTACTCACTTCTCTTTGTTACATTCCAGCAACAAGCATAAAACAGTAAGATGCCCAAAGATAGGCTAAGATCCCTCCCAAAAACATTTCTCCAGACTATTTATCTGCTTGCTCAGGCACTTCCTAAGCCAGAGGTGCACTCATATTTAGCAGCACTTGATGTATTGGTTTTGCCTATGTGGGTCCATGCTGGAGGGAAGGGGAAGAGAAAATCCAGATGGATATCAGCCAAGAACTGTGTCCTCAGATGATGGTGTTCCTGCACACAGCTTATCTTTGCACCACTGGGGGTTTGTTTAAGGCAACTTGATTGTGTTTTGGATGTTCAGGAATTTTGGCGATTGCCACAGAGACATTGTGGACACGTGCAAACACCCACCAGTTAACACTAGCTCCTATTCATTTTCTGCTGAATCGCGGAGGCCAGGAAAAGACCCTCAACCCATAAATCAGGTCATGGTGCGTTTGTCCCTGTGCCATGAAGAATTCTCTGAGAATCCCACAGTCGAAGGCAGGAAATTCACAGCTGAGAACCGTTCCAGGGCTGGAGCCTGGGCAACTGGCAAGCAACTGCAGCGAGAAATTTTGGAGTTACTGAGCTGAGATTTATGCTGCTGGGATTCATCACAAATATTTTGCTCTCAGCAAGAGGTGGGAATGATCGCTTTGCATGAGACAGCTCGTGCATGCAGGGCTGTCTCTCATCTATCTTTGGAGGCACCGAGTTGTAGTTCACAGAGGCTTTGGGGAGGCAGAGGATGGCTCTGTGACTCTATCCAAGCCAATCTCCAGCAGCCTCCTGAAATCCAACTCCCTTTCCTCTGTTGGTTCTCCTATGGAGGCAGAATCACTTGCTTGTCGTTGCTGCTATTGAAGGCTCCACTGGCTGATCTTCAATCAGTGTCCCAGAAAACCTTTTCCTGGAATCTCTCCTGCTAAATATGCAGCAGTGAAGCAGGAAAGAAAGAAAATAAGGTGACAGTTTGGCTCAGCCTGTTTGCAGCATCACCAAAACCTCGCTGTGGCAGGGTTCTGCAAGTCTTACCACCTTTAGAATAGAAAACTTTGCTGACAGTTCAGTTGCCACAGCAGCTCTTGTGTGCTTTGCAAGCGTTCCAGGTGGAAGAGGTTGTTCCATCTGTGCTGAGAGATACCACAGCATCATATGGCTGTGCCATGAGTTAGAGTGGTTGGTTTTGAAGAGTTCACCTAAGCCCTGGGGAGACACAAGTAGGGTTGCTCTTGTGCGTGCAGCATGAGGCATGTCTGCACAGGCTGCCATGGTTAGGCACTGGATCCATCTGGACATGCTGGTACAGCTCTCTGGCCTGGCCTGGGAGATCTTGCTGAGGCAGCTCCAGAGGGACCTCTACTCACATCCAGCCAGGTCAAGAGATGAGACTGTCCATAAATTCATGTGCCCTGTAGGCAGAGCAAATCTGAGTGGTAAATATTGCCAGTTCACCTATTTGACTGGGCAACACCAGAGATGTCCAGCACCAACATTCTGCTGCATCCTTGTGACAGGTGTTACCTCTTCCATAGCAAGGGCAAGAGAGCTGACCATAAACCTGGTGTCTGGTATATGAACCTCGCAGTCTGGCTTATAAACTTAATTCATCTTTAGTGCCATGTTAACTCCAAACCTACACAGCTAAGAGAAGGTTGTAGCAAATGCCTGCCAGTCCTGAGTGGTCTCCTGGGGGAGCACAGCAGCTATGGGGTCATAGAACCAATGAATGGTTTAGATTGGAGGAGATCTCAGAGATCACGCGGTTTCAACCTCTGCCATGGACAGCAACACCTCTCACCAAACTAGGTTGCCCAGAACCTCATCCAACCTGGCCTTGAACACTTCCACAGATGGAACAGCCACAACCACCCTGGGCAACCTGTTACAGTGCCTCAGCACCCTCACTGGAAGGAATTACTTCCTCAGATCTAATATAAATCTACAAGTTCCGAAGAGCTCCTGGACCAAGAGGCAGAGTCTATTGGTAGCGGGAAGGATTTAAACTGATGGAAAAAGGGGCAGTTTGCTCTGCTGCCATGCAAATTCCCCCAAGCACCCAGATCCCACTCTACCCCCAGTGCATCAGGAAGTTGCAGATGCCTCTGTCATCACAGATTAAATCCAACAAGGAGAATGAATCAGACACCTGGCAGTTCATTCCAGTGACCTTTGCAAGAGCAGATTTCATTCTGTGATCCTTTCTTCCTCCTCATCCTCCTGCCCCCATTCCCCACCTCTTCTGAGTAACCATATCTAAACACCTAAATCTGGTTACTCTTGCACAGCCTGTGATTTGAAAGGAAGTTGTTCAGATGAGGCAATACTTGAACTTAGACCTTTTCTTCCTGAATGTTTAATATTAATCCAGGAAGCATCCCAAGTTAGTCCCTAATGCACAGATCAGCTCTGCTCTCATTGTCAGCACAAGATAATGGGGATAATAAAGGCGAATAGGACTCCTACTGTTTTATCTACTGAAAGTGTCTTGAGGGGTTGTGCAATTTGTTTATGATGGCAAATTTTGGCAGCCAGCACAAGGAGCCTGGGATGAGATTCCAGTTCAGCTCGAACTGCCTCTCAACAAGTCCCAACAAAAATGTGAGCCATTCAAATTATGCCACACCAAATTCATACTCTAACTTGGCTCCAGCAGCACACGTGTGTGGGGGACAGTCTCAATGCTGCCTACACCACTGCATTCCTCCCAGCACATCTCACTGGATGGCGTTTCTCCACCTGGTGATGAATAGGTAAGGTCAAAGTTCAGATGGTTCAGATGGCCTTTCCCCTGTAAGGCCCAGGGGTGACCAAGGTCAAGCTCTCTTCCAAATCTAGTGAGACCAGTATTGGCAAAGAAGTACAAGCAATGGTTGTTTATAAGTCAGGTAGTCAGAGAAATGTGTTTCCTCATTTAGTTCCCTATCTCCCTAGAAGGGGATCTATGTGATCTGACCACATAGTGATGGAGAAGTAACATCTGCCTTCCAATGGTGTGAATTTTCCTAATATATTTTCCTAAATAACAGACGAGCAGTCCATTATTTAGTCTGTTCAAAACCACCAGGCCAATTGCCTTTCACTAAATGTTAGTATGTGGGGAAAATTAATTTTCCCTGGACAAACAGAGAAAAGCTCCTTACCCTTTGCTAAGAGAAGCTGAAGTGGAACCCCAAAGTTTTGTTTCAGATTCAGACAATAATTTAATATAATTTCTATTTAAACGAGTTTTCCCCTCTATTATCTGGCCTGAAAACAAGAGTAATTCAGAGTCCTGAGTTGCTGAGTGGGTATCTCTCCACACGTTTTGGGTCCAGTCACGTGAATAACTTTCTTTGAGGTACAAAGCAAAGCTGTGAGCCATGAACTCCAAACAGAAAACTTTAAATAGTGAAAAAGAGCAGATTCCAAATGTGAAAGTCAGAGAAATGTTTAGGTATCCACTTCTAAAGCTGGAGCTCAGGATACTGAATGCTGATAAAATCCTCACGTCACATTGATGCTGTTCATTGGTCAAGAAAAGACTGTCCCAGCAGCATCAACAGATTTCACATCTAACAGTGATAAAACAGTGAGCAAAGATGGGCAGGGGACAGAACGTTTTGCCCAAGGTTGGAATGAAGGTCAGGACCAGATCAGGATTAAGCAGCACACTCTGCAGCGTCCTGTGAGCATTATGCTGTCTCTACACTGAAGGCTAGATTGACAGAGGATAATGCATGATGTTACTACAAAAATATTTGCAGAACAAAAAAATTAGCCCCTTTTTATGGCACTTAAAATCCACCCATGAAGTCAGTGACTTTAGGTAGACATAATACCCTCCTCTTGAAAAGGAAATATGTCAGGAATGTGAAGTGATGGGTATGGTTTCACAGAAACCTCTTAAAGATCTTTAGCTTTCCACCCAGTCCCACAAAATAAAAAAGGGGGAAAAAGTAGACAGGAAGAAGTTTTCACAAACATTAAGTCATTTAACTTTCTTAAGCATCAGCAGAGAAGCGGGTAAAAGGAATGTGAAGCATTTACTAGCAGCGCAGGAATCATTCAGAAATGGAGCAAGTCCATTAATTACAGAAGTAAACACAATTAATGTAGCCTCCAAAGAGTTTACATAAGCTTCTTTCAAAAAAGTATCCCCTTCTACCAAAGCAAGAGTGTCTCATTTACAAGTGAAATTGGGAAGCTGGCTAGAGATAAAACAACCAAGGAGACGCTTGCAAAATACAATTCCTCAGTTGTGCTAGGAAATAAATGAAATACAATAAATACTATGAAGCCACCAAGGCCGTTAGCACAATTACCAAACCACTGAGTACTTCTGGGATGCTGTAAGGTAACAGATGAAAGAATAAATCAAGGTGGAGAGGGGGAGAAAGGCAACATTATCCCCAAGGCAGGCATAGTAAGGTAAGCAGCATAAAAGGCACTGAACTGGTAAATTCTCATGAAGAACACAGCCTGTGCCTACTTTGGAGTTGTCCGCATCTTGGTTTCAGAAGATCATCAAGTCCAACCATCGCCCTAGAACCCCTCACCATTAAAACATCTCATGTGTTATCCTCTGTCCACCTAGCCTTTGAGGACACCCATTGAGATGGCCTCCCTTTGTCATCCAGTACAACTATAAAGTTTCCATCTATTAAAATGCTTGAAGCTAAAGTTTGAATTCAAACACATTTGCCATCAACTTTCTGCAGCAGAATGTGGGGGGCCATCACCTGGAAGCTACATCCCAGCAGTTTGTACTGCACACACAGATGGAAATGTAGGCGGTTCTGACTCCCCACATTTTTAGAATAAATTTGGAAGTCTGGAAAGGCTAAAGAAAAAACTTGGACAGGATGTGAAATGTCTTTTCAGGAGATTCACATCTTCATTAAAACCTACAAGTGTCTCCAGAGAAAACACTGGTCATTAGAAGTCACATCTAGCAGAGAAAGGCTGAGCTGTCTGAAGTTACAGCCAGGTCTGGGACACGATAAAACAGATTCAAAATGAGGAGAAACACTCATTAGTCTGGATAATCCCCACCTTGAGGAGAGTCCACAGCCCTGTACGTGTCTTCCTGGGTGACAGCAGCTGGACAGGAGGGTGTAGGCTCTGGCTCAGAGTATGTAGCTATTAGAGCACAAGTTGAGACCAGCCTGTGCTTCTGGGTTTCCCCTTTCTCAGAAGAGTCAAGGCAGGTCACCAGCAAAGCCTGCCACAGGTCCCTGCGGCATGCTTCTGGTGCCTGAGAACACACCAAGGAGCAAACCAACGTTCTGCAGATTTATGCCAAAGTTTTAGAGAGACCTTCCCTTCTGCAAAGCCACCTGCCTTCTGCACCAGACCTCCAAGACTCTCTCTCCTTCCTAATACAGAAATACAAATCTAAGGAGTCCATATGATGCTGGGTGGACATCTCCAGGATGGGTTAAGATCAGCCTCAGGACGGGTTAAGTTCACCCAGGCAGGTTGACCTATCTAAC
Source organism: Upupa epops (assembly GCA_013397515.1). NCBI lineage: Eukaryota > Metazoa > Chordata > Aves > Bucerotiformes > Upupidae > Upupa > Upupa epops. The sequence continues at coordinate 63,869 of VZRI01008075.1, read as the reverse complement.
CAGCTTAGGTTCAGGTGAAGAACAGCAAGGGTTCCACAGTGACTGTTAAGCACAGCACCAAGGTAATACAGCCAGGCCACATCCAGACCTGGCACTACACACGCCATGCTCCCATCTCAGAGCTCACACCAGAGAAGAGGCAGTTCAGGTCTGCCTACACCAACAGCATAGACATGCCCTTTGGCTATCAGTTTTGTAGGTGCAGAGCTGCACCCTCTGAAGGAACCCATGTGTTCAGCTTGCCTACAACCATGACAAGAGGCAAAAATATCTGGCTCATCTAAAGGATGAAAGGCAGGCGTTCAAAAGGATTAAGTCACCAGCTTCTTCCCTTCCTTTCAGAGCTGGTGAACCATGCAGCAATGCATGTCAGCTGTGTTGGTTTTGAGTCGGGAGCCAGAACAATGCAGCCTGTCTTTCCTGGTGTGCACCTCCAGGAAGGATTCCCGCAAGCGTTCCTCCGAACAGGGCAATGTTGGTGGCAAACAAAAGAGAAAAGCCCTTCAACTTTTGACCCTCCTGGAGTTTACAAATTGCGAAGAGCTCATGTCATCATGAATGAGTCAAGAGGCATCTTGCTGAGCCCTTCAGCCCACGCTGCACGCGCCTCTGCACTTTGTCACCTCCTGCAAGTGTTTGTCCTCTTTTCCCACCGCCAGGCAGGAGCATGCAGCAGAGGGCTCCTGAGAAGTTTTGACTATGGATTTGGCCATCTGTGGTGGCAGCAAATAACTTAAAGACCTGAGGTCCAAAGGCCAAGCCACATCTGTGATAGATGCTGATCTTGATCCACATGAGATGACAGCAGCTTGAATAAGCCTAGAAAAATATATTCCCTGTGTCTACATCTCTCCAAGTTACCTCAGGCATTCTTTATACTTGGTACTGGGGCTGTCTAAGCAAGTTCATGTGCAGAGCAACTGCTGTTTTGACATCAGATGGGACACCAGACTTTTTTTCCATAGAAGGAGAAAAGCAAGCACAGGAGAGACAGATTTGTTCAAGATCATCCTGGGAGACTATGGCAGGGTGAAGAATTGACCATGACTACCCTAGTGTGCCAGTCCAACATGTTTGCTACAAGGCAATGCCTGTCCTCTTGAAGGCCAAAACCATAAGGCAACACATGTTTGTACAAAGAATCCCATCACAGAAACCACGTGTAATAAAGGCTATTCCCTGCAGCCCATTTCAGTTCCTCTCTGCTATGGAGTTGTTTGGGCTTCTCACGGAAGTTTTTCCCAATCACACACTTTGCTGGGTGTTAGCCTGATGCAGGTAAGGTCAATAAGGAGGACAACACCTAGAGATCACATGGTACAAACTGCATCCCCTGCCTCTCACAGGAAGCTTCTGACAAATGTATCATGCACTCAAAGCATCCCTGCTTGTTTCTGACAAAGTATAAGATACCCTGCCAGTTAATGTGGGCTGGAAATAATACAGAGGAAAATGGGTATCTATGGAGTCAACCTAGAAACAAACAAGTGACCAGGACTTAAAATTCTGGTGCAAACACTAACTCCATCCTTCTGAGTCAGTTGGACACATAATCACACTAGCCCAAAGGCAGGATGTACTGCCACATAGTACTGAGCTTGAACTACTGGTTATGGGCTGGCACACAGCCGGATCAGAGTAGGTGTGCATCTACATCTGTCTGCATTTTCATGAGCTATGGAGGAAAATTAGGGCTTCTCAAGAAAAGAGGCTGAGAACCAGAAGCCCTCTCTCCTCCGCTGATCCACCATTCTGCCATACACCCACCATGAGCATTCCCTAGGTTTACTTTTGTGGGACCTTTTTTGTACCTTCACCTGCTGCCGTCACGTTTACTTACAAGCAAGCACAAGCCAGGAGGGAAGGTATAAAATATAAACCTTCATTAAAGGTTTTGTAAGAAGTCAATGAGGCCAAAATAACAGAGGATGTAATAGAGCCATAAATATCTCCCACAGCCATAAACACTTCTACCTGCTGCAGCCAGGGCATTTATAAGTGCTTCAGGCACTCGGCACTGTGTTCACACTTATTCCAGCATTTACCATCCAGAGGGAGGCAGATGTGGTGCCATGCGCAGACTCAGCTGTCAGCCTGGTTTTATGATGCCAGCTTGGGTACCTTCCATGAACTCTCCTTTCTGTAGATTGAAGCTCCTGCTTGAACCAAAGGGTGTGCAAAAGTTCTGGCTGAGATCAGGGTCCATGATATTCAGGTGCACACAGACTTGGAAGCATCTCAGAAGAGACCTTCTCTAAGAAAATGTGTTAAAGGAGGAAAAGCTTTCCTGAATACCAGGTTAAAAAAACCCACACCAACACACAATAGGATTTCTCCTGGCCCAAGCCGGTATTACAAAAACCACCACCAAGTCTTCTCTTGAATGTCCCTAAAACACCAAAACGCCTTTGGAAAGTGGAAAACACTTCTCATGTCACTAAAGAAAGACAAGTGAATTTTAAGGAGCAACAACCCAGTGCATCCTCCCCCACTTTAACTAGGGAAAGTGGAAAGTCTTTGACTACGCCAAGGAAATGCCTTAGTTTGCCTTCAAAACACCAGCTAATAGGACACAAATCCTCGTGGCCAGACAGCTTTTTGACAAAAAGAAAAATCTTCAGGCATCCCTTCTGTTTACCAGGTACTGAACAACATCACTCCATGCACATCCCACCACTTCCAGGAGACACAGGACAATAGCTGAAGATTTTCAGCATTGGATGGGTTGACAAGAGTCTAGGTGGTGAAAGGGTCTCCAAACTAGAATGCTCATACCCACTATCCTCAGGTATGTTTTTTTTCTATCACCCAAAAATTCTTGCCTTTCTCTAAAAAAAAAACCAAAAAAACAGACCAAAGCCCCCCAAAAAGTCATCCTTACCTCAAACCTCAGAGCATCCACAGACAGCATGCAACAGTTTCATAATCTCCCACCTCATGTCATTGTATGTCTAGCTTTTTCCAAGCTTCACAGGATATCTCCAACTAACTTCATCCCCTTTTAACCCTCCAAGTTGCTACAGCAACGATTACACATAGTAGTGTAGAGCCTATGGTTATAACATGTGCTGGATACCCCAGACATGTCCAGTGACCCCCTGTACTCAGCACTAGTGAGGCCTTATCTCAAGTACTGCGTTCAGTTTTGGGCACCTCAGTACAAGAAGGAGCAGATCCAAAGACAATCAACAAAGGTGATGGATGGCCTGGAGGACAGGTGCAACGAGTGACTGAGAGAGCTGGTGGTGTTCAATCTCAAGAAAAAGAGGCTGAGAGCAGGTTGTATTGTCCTTTACAACTTCCTGAAAGGAGGCTGGAGAGAGGTGGAGGTTGGTCTCTTCTCCCAAGCCACTAGCAATAGGACAAGAGGAAATGGCTTCAAGTTGTGCCAGAGGAGATTTAGATTAGACATTAGGAAAAATCTCCTCTGACAGAGGAAAAATCTCACTGACAGAGTGGCCAGGGACTGGGACAGGCTGCCCAGGGAGGTGGTGGAGCCTTCATCCCTGGAGGTGTTAAAAAAACCACAATTTAGAGGGAATTGTGTCATTGGGTTGACAGTTGGACTGGATGATCTTGGAGGTTTCTTCCAACCTTAATGATTCTGTGATTCCAAGATGTCCCTTATGCTTCAACAAGGGAACATCTCTTCAGTAATGACAGAATGACAATCAAACTTTAGCTAAAGGGATTCTGAATTCATTTTACTCTGCTGATTGCCCTGAGATCACCACTCATGTTGAGGCTCAGGGATGGGTCAGCAGTAGGATGGCTGCTAATTGCCATGGAGACATCTTGTTGCAGATGCTCGTGCTTAAGCTGCACATTTCATTATACAAAACCAGAGATGTTTGCTATTTGCTCCTTTAGATCTTCTCAGGAAGCTGCCAAAGCTATCTTTGAAGTGGGGTTATAGGCAAGAAGACATGATTCACCTCCAGAGGGACCTCAATATAGGTGACACTTGTGAACAATGGATGAATCAGAAAACTGAACTTTACATCACTCACCCAGCTCAATGTGTCCTTGGACACCTCCACGATACCAAGCCAAACATTAGTTAGTTCCGCCCCAAGATGATTCAGAACTCAGATTAACAAGAGAGAAAGCACCAAGCCAAGCAGGATTATTTGCAAAGCTTAGTTAAGCAAGAAATGTTTTCCTTATCCGTGACTCGAAGATCACATTATCTCACTATTAGATGTCCTTAGAAGTTTTTTCTAAGTGTGGCAAAGCTGAGGGACAGGAAGGGAGAAGGACAAACAGATCAATTATTATAGAGCTCACATGAGATAGGAGAGCAATTGTAACCTTCCGCACTGTGTGAATCACACATGGAAACTGAACCCTAATGACCAGCATGCCATATGCCAGTAGGCTGACCGTAAGAACCAGCTTCACCCTGGATCAAGTACCTCCTACAAAGTGTATCAACTAACTCATGTGCAGGATCTGCGCCACAAAGAGGCCCTTGTTTCAACACATCAATATTTTCCAGAGTAACACTATAAAAAGGTTGTCAAGACTATTTCAAGCCTTTTTTACAAGAAATAAAAGGAACCAGGTCCAAATCCCAAAGCCACCAAGAATCCAAGTTTCCTAGCATTCACCTTTGTATTTTACACCATGCTAAAGGACATGGTAGAACTCATGGCAGTTACTTCAACTTTCTCAGTGCTAAAGCACACGGTATAACTTGTGGCAAGTACTTCAGCTTTCTCAAGAGAAAAACCATAACAAGTTAGTCAATCTGCTAATGTGTAGGAAAGAAACCAAAACACAAAACCTTATCCCCTACCTTAAACTTCTGCTATCACACCACCTTTGACTGAAGACTCCCAGACTTGAAAAAAAACCCCATTACCTTTCTTACCTTCTTAAATATCTTTTTAAAAAACTCCAGCTGGGTTATTTGCCTTGTTGATTCATTGAGCCTGAGCTCTCCCTAACTCCCAGCTGAAGCTAATGAGAAATTCTCACCTCTGCTGGTTTTGACCTACACCTTCTAGGAAGGGACACCTGAAAGCTCAGCAAAATCCAACTAGGACCTGTTCACCCAGTTTCACACCACCCAGCAAAGAGGAATTTGACTTGTAGAAGTCAGACTTGTGAAGAGCAGACATAAAGACTGTTATTGCCTTGATAATTGCTTGCACTGGAGGAGTGTGGGCCGGGGTAATGGGACTAGAGCACTGCTGACAGGCAATCAAAGTCTGAGGTGACTTGATGGCAGTGCCTAGGGTGCATAAACTGTCCCTTCCCTCCTCTTCAGCAACCACACTTTTATGTTCAAGGAGCCATTTCTTGAACCACTCTCTTCCTTTCTGTGCATCCAGGCTTTTTTAAATGATCATTTCCCTGTGCAGAATACCTGAGCTGGCTACATTTAAGCTATTCAGAGGACCCAGAAGTGCCTTCAGCATCAAGATGCTCTAGCCAGGTTGCTGTCATGGCCATACCAAGATAATAAAGAGCACTATGTGTCATCCAGTGGTCCTTGTGGGGAAGCAGGTCTCATCATGTATCATAGAATCACAGAATAGTTTGGGTTGGAAGGAACTTCAGAGATTTCTAGCTCCATCCCACTGCCAGGTGATGTTGAGCTTCTCATCAAACAGCACTCCCAAGTCCTTCTCCTTGGGGCTGCTCTCAGTTCACTCACTCCCAGCCTGATTTGTGCAGGATAAACCGGATCATTATACAGAACTTTGCATTTGGCCTCATTGAACTTTATGAAGTCCACATGGACCCACCTCTTAAGTCTGTCAAGGCTGAATAGAGACAGACAGACCATCACTGGCCAGAAGCACAGCCACAGTAGCATGAGACTCCCATACAAAGGGAGTATCCATGGCCCAGCTTAGCCATTGTCTACGTTTCAGCTCTAAAATGAAAAGGAATAGGGTCAGAAAACCCTTGGGAGTCACTGACCCTTGGCTCAAGGTGAATTTAATTCATGCTCACAGACAATCGAGCAAGCCTATGCAAGCCCTGCAGAACCATACAGAAACACAACATTTTTCTTCTCTGGATTTATGCACTCACATGGGAATCAGTGCCAAGATCCATTACGGACTGCCTTCGATTTCGTAGCCTAATCTCCAGTTTAGCCTACACGGAACCACAGAAGAACAAACAGTGGCCACCCGCCTCTCCCCTCCTCCCTCCCCGGGAGTGCAGGCTTCTATTTATGGGTTCCCTGGGGAGAAAACAGTCGTGGCCATTGTATTTGTTCAAGGGTTTTCTGTAATTTCCTTGGGTTTGACTGCAGCCTCTGAGGTTAACCACAGCTAGCTATTGTGGCTGTGTCTTCATCTTTCTCTATTGTTCTGCACTAGGTGGCTCTGCCTTGTTTTCTTGGAAGGTCGAGGGATTGTTAGTCCTTTCTGGCTTAGTGCTCAATGGGGAGAGGGTGATGGAAGGGAGGAAGAGAGAAAAAGCTGCTCCTTCTTTTTTAGGGCTTTGGGTTTCTGAGAAAGGCCAGTGTCACTGACCAACTACGGTCAGCCTGGGGTTGCTTAGATGGTTATTTGTAACAGCAGGAGGCTGCAACCAGCTCTCCGCTTCGATAGGAATCCCTTGAGGGGTTTCAAGAAAAATGTCAAGAATCCCCCCTACTTCTGGCTTCGTCCACTGGGGTGTTCTGAAAGTCTTTTCTCCTGAGGAAAGGAGGAGAGGGCCATACCATATAAAGCCTTTCCCCTGCCGTGGCAGGATTAGCCACATTTGCACCACGTCCTGACCTTTTGCTACTGTGATGCTGCATTTCTGTGGCTCTGCCAAGAGGCCATCCTTTTTCTGGCTTCCAGTTTTGCTCCCCTATGGGAGGACACAGTCATTCTCCAGCCACATAAGAGACAAATTCTTCCCAGCTCGCCTCTGTCAGTGCCTAAGACTGGAAACTTACCTCATTGTTGTGGATGCATCCCAGAGCCAAGGGCTTGGACTCTGATTCATGCCTAGAGGGATAGGAAGGAGCAGGACAGCACGACTCCATTGACTTCACTGAGTTACACCAAGGAGTCAACAAGGGGAGCAGTGTAATCTAGTACATAGGACACCAAGCAAGGAATAAGGAAATCTGGTGTCTGGCATTAATATAGCAACCTGATTCTTGATCCAGGCAATGCTGCTGTCTCACAGAGCTTCTGTTCCCCCTTTCCACCCCTTTGCCAGTAATGTCTGCCCTGAGTTACAAGTTGAAACACTGGATTGAGTTAGTCATCTATTTAACTCATGAATTGGAGAGAAAAATACACCAAAGAAATTACCTCAGCCCAAAGTTGTTGTCCAGCACAACTTTGAGAAGGTGACACACATGTCCTCCTCATACTCTTCCCCACCCTTCTGCTCATTGATGGAAAAGAATGAGATGTTTAAGAAGATGGGAAAGTATAAGATGATCCAAGAAGGCAGTAGTTGTCTGGGCATTTGGTATGTCCCACTTTGACTGGAGATCACAACCAACTCTAACCAATATAACTCTACTTTGGCAACTTGTTGACTTCTACATTTTGAACAGAAGCAGGTTTAAACTTGGCACAGTCATGGCACCAGACTTCCAGAAGCACCTCAGTAATGTTCTTACTCATATTGTTTTGCTTTAGGTAGTCCTGAGAGAAGCAAGGGGTTGAACCTGATAATGCATATGGGTCCCTTCCAGCTTGGTATATTCTATGATCCCATGAATTAATGAACACACTAGATATGAGATGCTAAAATTGACAATTTATGACACAATTGACACCCCTACAGATTATACTACAAACCTTACTAGGCTTTATAAGCAGAGCTGAGATACCTGTGTAGCTTTTGTATCACACTGTGTTGGTGTGATACCGTTGAAACGGTGATTAAAAGAAAGATAAAACACAGAAATAAAGCTGATTCATGGTGAAGACGAGAGAACAGAAGGAACTGAGAGCAAATCCGAATCATTAAAAAGTCAGAATGACTATAGGGTTTCCATTGTGCCCAAAAGAACAGCAGAAGACTTGACTAGTGGGCATGAACCATTTTCTGAAGGTGTCCCTCTCTTTGGAGCTTAATGCAGAACTTAGTATTCAGTTTCAGGTAGCAGCATTCACAACTGCAAAGGGACTTGAGCAGAATCCAAACACCCAGGTCCACAAACACAGCCCAAGAATGCATCTAAGTCCCAGTGGCTCTACCTCAATAACTTTGTAGAAAGAAAAAATACCAAAACCCAAAAAATGAAGGCAGTTGAGAGGACCCCACCACAAACCAGGTAGGTGGTTCGTACCTAAGTAGGTTCCTACCTTCTGGTAAGACCAGAGTCCTGGTTCCTTACTGAATAACAGAAGAGCTTAGGTTGGAAAAGACCTTTAAAGATCACCAAGCATAACCATTAACCCAAGTGTCCCAAGGCCACTGCTAAACTGTGACCCTAAGTGCCAGATCTCCACAACTTTAAAACATGTCCAAGGATGGTAGTTCAACCTCCTCCCTGGGAAGACTGTTCCAAGGCCTCAGGACCCTTTTCAAGAAGAAGTATTTCCTAATGTCCAGTATGAACTTCTCATGGTACAACTTGAGGTATTTCCTCTTGAGGTGTTTCCTCTGTTCCCAGCAGAAGATATGCACAGCCAGACTAAAACCTTAATCATCAAACATAGGTTCTGGGTCTGCTTTTATCCCTCTGGGATGGAAAGCTAGCTGGAAAGTTCTTCTGATTATTTTAATGATTTTGATTTTATCAAACTTCCTTCGTCCAGCTTCCCTCCCTTACTCTCAAATCCACCATTACAACTAATCTTATTTCCTAAAGATGTCAGCATGTACTTGACTGATAGGACAAGTGGCCCGTATTTCCCAGAGGTCCTCAGGTCTGCAACAACAGGAATCTACAGTAACTCAGGTACCTTCATCTGCTGTAAACAAGTTATTGACTGTTTACACTTGGACGTCAAGCCTAGCACTCGTTGGTCTGGGCTGGCTTGTTAGCAGCATCAGCAGGAAAGACCAGTGGCTCTCTGATGAGCATCTGAGAGCTGCAAAAAAATCATGGAATCATCAACGGCGGAAAAGAGCTTCAAGATCATAAAGTCTAACCATCCACCCTACAACTCCTACCTAACCTCTAAACCATCTCCTGAAACACCATGTCTACCCAGTTTTTTAACACTTCCAGCCCCTCCCTGCGTTGTCTGTTTACCATGCTCACCACTCTTTCTGGGAAAAAGTTTTTCCTAATATCCTACCTGAGCCTCCCCTGGCATAAATTGATGGCATATCCTCTTGTCCTCTCTCTAGTCACTAGGAAGAAGGGGCCAACACCCACTTCACTACAACCTCTCTTCAGGTAGTTGCAGAGAGCAATGAGGTCTCCCCTTAGTCTCCTCTTCTCCAGCATGTTAAAATAAGCCTGAGGCACTGGCCAGTGGAAGGAGGGATGTTTTGACAAGCCCAAAGTCTGCCCAGCAAGAGGAGCAGAAACCCACTGAAGTGCCAAAAAAGTGAAGGTTGTCCTTCTCATGGGTCACCAGTGGCCAAACCTCATTTTAAAAGGTCTTTTCTATTTTTTCCTCCTGGGCCTAGTGCCGACATGTTCCACTCCTGGGAAGTAGGGGAGATTTATGCCGATTAGTCAAGCTACTGCACCACGATACTATATAAAAATGGATATTAAAGCAAATGAGATGAGTCACCCATCCCACTCTTTAACAGTCGTCAGCCCCGGCTGTATAACGAGCTGTTGACATACCACTGGGAAATGAATGTTAGCAAGAAAAGCCTCTTGTCTCTGCCTGAAGCACCCTTGACCTTGTTCTGAGATCTCAGAAGTGGCCTGTGAGACATATGAAGCCAATTACCTTTGCCTACAATTGCCCTTCAAGGGCCTCATTCCAGCATAGCCCCCCCGCCTCTCTGCTGAGCTTCTGAGTGTCTGAGGTGCAACCAAAGTCTGTGTGAGAGGACCCACATTAGACATCATCCGGAAGCAGCCATACAGCTTATTAATTATTATTAATTATTAACCTCTTGTCTGCTCTGGGGGAAGCCATCAAACCTAGGGCTGGCAGTGGAGGAGACCACATGCAACAAGGCTTTGGCTGAGCATCATGTCAACCAGGATGTGGTGGGTGGAGATGGCACAAAGCTCTTCCACACTGGGGTGAAACAGACCTCATGGGTTGCTCCTACAAGGAGAGGAAGGACAGAAAGAATGGGGAGAGAGGGGCAGAGCTTGGCAGAACTACTATTGCTCAGCTACAGGGAGAAGGTGGAAGGGAAATGGAGGAGAGCACCTCTTGTTTCAACCCAACAACTCCAACCCAGCCCCCAGCAGCCACCAGAACCTCACAGAAGATTGAGCAAAGACTGCCCAGTGTTCCTTAAAAAGCATTTCCTCTGCATGCTCCCAGAATAGTCCCTGCTGTACCAGTCTGCACCAGCTTTTGTCCTCCAGAAAACCAGCGTGGGGCATTGTATAGTTGCCTCAAGCCTACTATCATTACATTTGGGCAAGGAACCAGGGCTTGAGCATCTTTGGCCAGGCTGTAGAGGAAACTGGCTGAATACCAAGAGTTCTGTCTAAAAAGGTCACTGCAATTCTTTATTTCATCATGCTGCTTTGGGCCTCCAGATGAGCAGTGTGTCTGTAGATTCATGCTCAGCTCAACGCAGTGGCCACACCTCTGTCAGAGTGGGCAAAAGCACCTCAGATCCATGAAGGTTCAGGTCCAGTAGATGAGAGAGCCTCCAGGTCTCTGCCTCTTGCTGAGCTCTGTGCTTTACATTCCTGCTTTTCCCTGAATCTTTGCTAGTATTTGCAAATTTTCCAGAAGAATAAACGTAGGACTGAGCCATCCAGGAACATCCTGGGTCTTTTGGGGGTTTGCCCCCCTGGGCAATTCACCCTGTCTCCTGACACAGCACCTGAGCAACTTCCATTTACACCAGAACTGGTGCTGGAGCTCAGAGGCCAGGCAGGGGTCAAGCCAAGGTCTAGAGTCCTCAGCTCCCACCACGTGTCAAAGATGTGTCAAAGCTTTTCCACAGCCAAGCAAAGGACAATTGCTCATCATCCACAAGCAACAAGTAGCATCAGCAGGACATCATTAACCCCAGGTGCCCTGGAAGCTGCTACCCACAGTGATGTGCCCATTAGCAGCTGAGCCAGTACATTGCAGACAGCATCCTAAAAATGAAGGAAAAAAAGTAGAGAAAGAAGGCTATAAAGGAAGAAACAAAGAAAAGAAGGAAAAGAGGATGAGGACAGGAAACAAGGAAGCATCAAAAAAAATCCCTTTAGTGTGAACTGACAGTGACCTGTTAGAAATATGTTGTGTTCAAACTTTCCCATACAGCATTGAAAATTTGTTCCTTATTAAAAAAGAAGGGGGGTGTAGGGGGGTGTGGCATATCCAGTTCAAAGGAGAAGCTGGAGCAGAGAAGAATTCTGTGGCTACTACTGTGGTGTATCTTTTTCCATTTGCTTCCCCGTGCTTCCCACCCCCCCCATCCCCACTCCCTTCCTTTCCAATCCCAATTCCTGTATGGTCGCCCTGAACCCAACAATTCCTATCCAGTATAAAAAAAATAAGAGAAGAAAAATTGGGGAGGGGAGGAGAGAGGGAAATCTCCAATTTGTGGGAACTTCTGGTGTTTTAGTGGAAATGCAGAGAGGGGTTTTGACTTTCCCATGCTTTTAGCTCAAAACACTATTTTTACAGCAGCACTCAACATAGGAGAAAGGCGGGGTGAGAGATTAAAACAGCGCAAGAGCAGTAAATACATTTCAAATGTCAGTGTCTTGCATCAGCATGGCTAATATTATTATTTACTACTTCAATGCTTCAGTCCTATTTATTTCCTCAGTAGCCTGAAAGCTCCATCTGGCATCATCTATGTTTTCTTATGCATTTTGCCTCAATAAGGTGTAAAACACAGTGGGAGAATGAAGAATCTTTGAGATGATCATGCCATCTGCTGCAGCGAGTGTCCTGGACACTGGTCAGCTGAGCTGGGCATGAAGAGGCCTTTGGACTCCTGGAAACCCTGAAGTGTTAGAATGTTCCTGGTATGTACCAGAACTTGCCATAAAAGACAAGAGAAGCAGAAATGTTCATAGCAATATTATGATGTCTGCAGGATTCTTGCTTTAGGAGACACTTAACATGAACCCATGGAGTGTTTTCTCATGCAGAGGCCAAAGACTTCTTGAGTCTTTCTCCAGGAAAACAGGATGGGCAAGGATTTTTGCACAACTAGGGACAGAGTCCCACTACAAATGCATAATCAGGGTTAGATCCAAGATCAAACTATCCCCATAACTTATCTGCAGATGCTGAAGGAAAACATAAGACCAAATGCACATGGCTATGTCTCCCTAGAACAGTCACCCAGCCACCAGTCCTCCATTCACATAACTACCACAGCAAATGATACCTTTGAATTGATCAATGTCCATTCTTATGGGGACACACACGTATTGGTAGAAGGAACTTCCTGAGCATCACAGCTCATCTTTCTCCAAAATGCTTTTATGGACCATTTACAACTGACCAAAGTCTCTGAATTGAACACACTGCAGAAACACACTGCAAAGGACTGATAGACGGCAACAAAAGGTGGGAGAAAGAGGTGTGTCATCTGGCACAGTTTTCCCCTTTGCTCCCAGGAAAGAACAACAACTTCCATTTTCTGGCCACTGGCCATCAGTGGGAGGTGCTGGATATTATCCTTTTCTCTAGCTTCATCTCCATTGACATAACCCTCCTCCACCTCAATGTGGGGCTGGACTCAGACTTTAAACACAGGAGGATGCAATAACACAGAATCACTGCATTTCAGACTGGTGGGCGTTAGAGGGGACCTCTGGAGACCATCTGATCCAAACCCCCTGCTAGAGCAGGTTCACCCAGAGGAGGTTTCCTGCTACCTGCAGGTAAAAAGCAAGTAGGTCTGTATGGTCAGATGTGTCTGTGCAAGAAAGAGACAGTTCCCTGGCACGAGCTAAATTAAAAAACCCCCCATTTTTACTCATTAACACTCCTTGCTCTTTCAAAATTAACAAGGAACCCCACAGGAGCTCAAATAATTCTGATCCACTTCAATGGATGGAACAACACAGGCTTGGCCACAGCACATGAAATTGGGTCCCCATCTGGGTGAACAACAAGGCTTTTTAATTTTGGCATCATCATCTACCACAGGGAGTGTGATAACATCAGGTCCTGTCTGCTTCGCTGTTATGTCCTCAGCAGAAAGGGAATTTCAGGTGGTTCCCACTGTCATGTAGTTAATTTTCACCCAAGCGTTCCTCAGGTTTAATCCTGCTCGCTCAGCATTTCACAAGGACCAAGTTTCCACTAACTGGTCTTTACGGAGAAGCCAACTCCTCGGAGGCATGAGGAGATCAAAACAGAGATGGCTTGTAGTACACGAGGCATAAGATATGCAACAAAGGAGAAATGCCTTGCTGAGTCAGGACCTGTGTAAAATAAAATAGAGAAGAAAAAAAAAAGGAAAAGAAAAGCTGATGTTTTTAGAAAAGTGTTTGTATTTCTATTTTTAAAAGAGGCTGTTGTTTTCCTATTTTTAAAATAGCTGCAGGAGCAAAATTAGAGGTTGTGCTCTAAGTCTGAAGAGGAATTTTCTGATGGGTTGACCTAGAGTTTCAGTACAAAGCTGTTTCAGAGCTTTACTCACCATGATTTAAAGTCATTCACTACTTGGTATTTGCTTGGAACAAGTGCAGGATTGCTGCAGAAAAATACAGTTTAGCCACTAAGGAACATCAGGGATGGTCAACTCCTCAAGCCTCTGTCCATTCAGTCTTGCAACACCTGAGGGACACGGTGAGGGTTGACCTGGCATTGCTGGGCTGAAGTCTGGACTTGATGATCTTAAAGATCTCTCATAACTAAGGGGATTGCAAGGGTGTTTCTGCTTGGGACTCAGCTCCTGAGAAAACCTGACCCAGCAGAGGAAGTCTAGTACTTTCACTCTCCAGCCTAACATTTCTGTTCCTTATCATTAAAATGAGATAAAAGCAGAACAATTTTCTTTTCCTCCTCCTGACTTGTCTATTTTGATGGCACAGTCGTTTTTAACTCCCAGTGTCATTAAATCTTCTGTCATCTGGGGCACTCTCTTGTCTAAGGCTGCAGACAATGCTCTACTACAAATAACAGACGCCAACCCTGTAATGAATTTCAATCATGGCAGAGGATCTTGGATGTGAATAAGCAGTCTGGGGCTTCATTTTATGCCACAGGCAAAGACAATACCTTCATCACCACAGCATCTCCTCGTAACCTGATGGCACCTTGGGCTCTAATTAAGACTGAGACATTACTGCTATGCTGGGAGGAATCCAGGGCTTTCAAACGAGCCCTGACCCCTGCTCCAGTAAGTGCTGGTTAAATCACCATTTCCAGTTGCTTTTCTTTTCATTGGCAAGAGCATTAGGAGTGTGGGGGGCTCTGGGAAGGAGCAAAGCAGGCTCCACAGAGTGACAACTGCACGTAACTCCTTGATGTTTAATTTAGCTTACACAGAGACAAAAGGTTTGTGGTGGCCCAGGACAAGGTCTGTATGCCTTCAGCTTGTTCTTCCTAAGAGAGTTCTTCCTACTTTCCAAAGAAAGGTTGTAGAATGGATTTTTTTGTGGCCTGCATTAGCAAACACATATTAATACCCAAAGAATACAAGGTGAACATCAGCCTTAGCTCAGGGTGAATGGCAAACAGAAAGCAAATTCCTCCCCTTCATCTTTAGACAGAAAAAGGGTCCTAAGGGAAATGGAAGAAGTAGTCCAGAATTTGTCATGTCCTGACCTTAGCATAGGCAGGCTGCAGCACTCGATAATAGGTTCTATCTGTGCCTTGATCTCTGCATTTCCTTGGACCAACCCTTCCACTTTGTGCCTCTGCAACATGACCACAGCAGATTACCAAGAAATGAATGAAAACAACGCGGCAGGACACCACTCCTTGGTGTTCCCAGTGAATTCGTTGGAATATTTGAATGAAATTGGCAGCTTTTCTCCAGCCAGGTCTCAGCACCAAAACCCTGTCTCCGCACCATGACAAAGAAGATGGTTGTAGGGATTTTCCCATAAACAAAGTTGTCTCTGTCATCCTCCTCCTTGGGCTGAGGTCACAGGGGACTTTGATTTGCTTCTGGGCACCTCAGCAGCACTGGAATGCTTCAAGCTGGAGAGGAGTCAACATGAGACAACGCAGATGATTAAGTGTCTGGAAGGATTTACTCAAGTGTAAAAAAACTGAAGGAGCAAAATATGAAGAGTTTGGCTGGAGGACAGCAAAGGAGGACAACTGTCTGCTGACAGGCATAAATGTTGGGGAGGGATTGTTTAGGTTAGCCCAACAGGGGAATAACCAGGAGTCAAAAGATGGGATTAAGAGATGGAAAAAGAACTCTGAATATCAGGGGAAACATTCTTAGCAGTGAGATCTATCCTACTGGATGGTGGAACATCCTCTCCCGGGACTGTGGTGGAAACCCTGCTCTTTAAGATATTTAAAAATGGACGGAAGCACAGTCTGTTGGGAATAACCCTTTGACTAGACATAGACGAGTTCTAAGCAGGGTGTTCCCTGCAAGAAGGACATCATGTGATGCTGAGCACGCATACACCATGGGAAGGTGCTCAGAGAGCATAGGCAAGCCCTTTGCCCAAATCTGAGAAAATCCAGTCATGGATTAGACATTAAAGGTTTGCTTTTCATGCCTGGGCATTGCCCCATTGTGAGGGTCTGCAAGAGTTGCTCATGTTCTTCCTTCTCTCCCAGGCACTGGAAAATGAGGGAAATTCAAGACATTAGGGTGGGCATCTTGTCTGAGGAATTTACACTGATGGGACTCCTATGTGCTGTGCCCAGTTTGGACTTGAATAAGCAACTCTTCCAGTTTCCTGATGAACTGTGGAAACAGCACCATAGATCTTCATTGTCTAACATCTGTGATATGTAGCAGACTATCACACATGTCGGACCAGCCTGAGCTTCAAACAGGCTGTAAAATTTACTTATGACCTAAGAATCCATGCCAAGAGCCTGTTACATAAAAAAAAAGCAAACCCAATGATCCAATAAACAACACCACACTTCACCCCACAAAAAAAACACAACCCCAAATCAAACAAGCTGAATCTTTCATTCTTAACCTGGAAAACTTCAGTTGCTCCAAAGTCTCTAAGACTCCAGAATATGGAGGAGAGCACAGGGGCAGAGAATGAAGAGCTAGTGCACTCAACATCAAGTACCTCGAGGAGGTGACAAGTAGGATCCAGGAAGTGATCACTCTTACAGCAGCATTTTGTCTGACGTCATAAACTTTTCCTTTTGTACTGCACTGATGACAGTTAACTGCATTTTGGTCCATTTTTCCTCAAGGATCTCCAATCCAGACTAGAGCTCCTGGCTGTCATATTCCTGCCAACAAAGAAAGGGAGACAAATGTGGGAGCATATGAGGTGAAGAGTGGGGGTTCCACAGAAACAGCTGAGGACAATTTAGGCATGATTGTCATCTGCATAAAAGGTAATATGGAAAGGACTTTGCACTCATCCAGGAGTTTATCTTCTCATCTCCTCATACTTTCTTGTCCTTCACATACACAGACATGACATATCTGTGGGTGCAGATTCCAGCTATGGAGATAGATATTTGTTCTTTCTGTGTGCAAATCAGAATCTGCCCTGCATGGTTTCCTTCACCTGACCATTTGTGATCATCTTTTTTAGGTTTTCAAACCAGAAGTTACACCCCATGTTTGCATCTGTGAGGACACACATCAGAGCACCAAAATCATGACTGGAATCCAAACAACTTAAAATACCCGCAAACCCCGCACCAGAACTAGAAGAGATTTCAACTGGTTGACTAGTCTTTTCTTTGATGGATTCATTGTACCAAAAGACTTCTGCTTAACATAACTAACCTCACCCTTGAAAACCCTCTCCTGTCCAACCCCAAATATTTTGCTCCTGATTTAGATGAACACATGTTGGGTGTTCTCCTGCAGTGGACTCAAGGAGCAGGTTCTTCTCTCCCTTTCCACAGTACCCTTTTACACACTTGCAGTCTCCTAGCAGTCCTTTCTGCTGTTCTCTCTCCTCTAGACTAAACAATCCTAAGTCTTTCAGTCCTTCCATGGAGGTCATGTTTTCTGAACCTCTGATCATTCTTGCTGTTCTCTCCTGGATCTTATCCAGCTGAACTTCCACTTAATCTCAAAATGCCTTGTACTGGACACAGGGTCTCCAGTTGGAGCCTTTTGGGACTTCTCAGATCAGAGATCTCAATGCAGCCCATTAGAGAAGAAGACTTAAGTTACTAAGTCTGGATATGGCTCCAAATTCACATTTCCTCTGTGCTTAGGATGGCTCCTCTGTTCTCACAAGGGACCATGTGTGGAATGCAAATATATGAAAAGCTAAAATATTTGAGAGTCAGTCCTGGACAATGAAGGAGAGTAGAAAATCTTCCTGACTACAAGTCCTCAAAGCACAGCACCTCTGGTGACTTTCCAGCTCTATGTTGTGGTGCAGGACCTGCTGGGATGGAAAAAAGAGGCTAGCGATGTACCCAAATATCTCTATCTTACCCACAAGTGTCTTATCTCCTTTTGCTGCCCAGCAGAAGCCAATCCATGTGCTAGACAAGAAAAGTTAAGATAAAATGAATGCAACTAAAAACATGTTTCTACTTCCCTTAATCAACCACAAGAATTGTTCTTCTTTGCAGACAAACTGGTTCCCAAAATGAAGGCCATCCTTTAAAGACAAGAAAATTGTTCCAATTGGCACTAATTGATGATTAACCACACTACAGCCACATCGCCTGTCCTCCACAGATCAATGAAATGCAAAAACTAACAAAGAGCTTAAAGGATGAAACATGAGAGCTCTGTAATCCTCTCGGCTTCACTCATTTAAAGCCCTTAACAAGAGAAGAATTACCCTCACACGCAGACACATTTTTTGCCTTGGCAGAGCACTGGCATTTCTTTCCAGTCGTATTTATTATTAGAGCAAAGCAAACAACTCGCTGCAAACAACAGTTTTATTTGTTTTGCTTTTCCTCTCTCTCCACTTACAAATTAGTGGGTCACAAAGCACGCCCATTTGTTTTATTTGTAATTAATAGCTTCTAAATCCTTAGCTGGTTTCAGCACTTCTTAGTTGCAGCTGTGTATCTGCGATCTTCCAGCACTATTCTGGTCTCCTCAGAGTGATGCACAATAAAAATTGAGGAGTCCAGGGATAGCCAGGATTAAAGAGCAATTTTAGACCCATGTATTTCCACTGACAGAACCCCCTACCTCCCTCATCATTCCTTGTGTGTGTGTGTGTTTTGTGAGCTGCTTAAAGCTGCAGTAGCTGATTCACCATGTAACAGACACAAACCAGAACATGGGAAGTTCCATTTAACATGAGAAGGAACTACTTTACTTTGAGGGTGGCAGAGCCTTGGTCTAGGCTGCCCAGAGAAGTTGTGGAGTCCAGCTGCTCTGGAGAGATTCCAAACCCACCGGGATCCATCCTGCACAACCTGATGTGGGTGACCCTGCTAGAGCAGAGATGTTGGACTGGATGATCCCTAGAGGTCTCTTCCAACTCCCATCAGCCTGGGATTTTGTGATTCTTTGCAATTCTGTGAGGTGATATGATGGTCACAGCACTCCAGCAGATCCCGAAGGCATGGGCTGTAATCCTGGCACTCTTCACTGGAGCCAAATTTGCACTATCAAAGGTGATATCAATCTCATTAAGACGTGGCTTGAAGCATCACTACATGATGCTGCATGGATAAACACTGCTATCTTTCTGACTGGGAGAAAATAGTCTTCTCCATCTTCTTCTCATTTGCTTTGACCATCTTCTGCTCATCAATTCTGGTTCCTTTTTGCTGAGTACATGAAGCAATGTGTGCCTTTCTTATCCCAGCTGAGGCCTTCAAAGAGTACTATAACTAAGACAGTGCAGAAATGCCTGGGGTGAGATGTTAATGAGCCACCTCATTTACTCAAGCATAGACTGATTTCCAATTCCCACGTATGCAAAATGAAACCTCAGTGCCCAAAGACCACATCTATCCCATCTTTAAGAGCCTGCAGCAGGTCAATGTTTTCTGGCCCAGCTCTGCTGACAAAAGAGTCCTGTGTTCCTGTGCTCAGGGGTTGTCCTATGGTGGTACAACTCAGAGAGTTTACACTAGCTCTGATCATCCATGCCCTTTTCCCCCCAAAGGAAGGGTCAAGGCATCACATGTGCATTTGCATCCTCACCTCATGCAACTTTCTCTAAAAACATACCATTTGTTTCCAAGGTTTTTGCTGAGGGAAATACAGGACTTTCATTTCCAGCTGGGATGATGAACAGAGCTCCAGGATCAAAGCCTGTGGCGAGCTGGCAAACAGGGAGTAGTCTAGCAAATGCTGCCCCATTAAGATCTTAGCCAAAGCCTAACCATCTTTCTGGATAAAGAGAAGGGGCTGGGAGGAGATTTTGGGCTTGTGTGTTGAGATTCATCACACGAAACTCCCTAGACTATGAGTCATGAGAGTCCTGAAGGGGAACAATGCATTTCCCAACCTTTGGAGAAATGCTGTGCCAATATTTTTAACAGGATAAGTGATTTCACTCAGGTAGCTATAACACAAGCTTGCTCAAAATTAATCCTGCTCCTTTTCTTCAGTCAATGGAGACAGGCCGGCACTTCCAAACAGCAATCATCCTACTGTAAGACAGATGTCTAACATAGATTAGATGATTCAGCTGCTGGAGGGCTGATCTCGCTCCGTTGACTGCAGAACGAACCTTGACAGCTTTCGTTAGGATCAGACAACAAATTGTTGTTTGCTTAAAACAAGACCAGGTGACACCACTCCACCTCACAAAATAATTACATTTACAACAAATGCCAGTCAATGCTTTTCATGGGCAACGGTCCTGATCTCATTTTCTGACAAAGTTAGGCGTTCTGCTCATCAAAGAACCTCTCACAGGCATAATGCAAACTTTCATGCGGTGCATGACTTCACATTGCACAACCTTCTGTTTGAAAAGTTCCTGCTCCCCTATAGAAATAAGACAGATGTTCAATAGATCGGGATCGAGTAGCGTGCAGAAGCTGGGAGTTATATTCAATGAGAAAGTAGCACCCACCGATGGTTGTCAAGGATCTACTGCCTTGCCCAGAGGTAGTCAACGTTGTCATCAAGTTTCATGAAAGTAAATATTTTACTTGCAGCTGATGTAAGCTGTTTAGGTCACAGAAGCTGGCAAAGCAGTAAGTAATGAGGAGGGCAGGGCACTCAGCTCCATTAAGACTATCAAGCTGGGGAACACTTCAGCTCAAACATGTCTTTTAGGTAGCAAAATCCAGATGACAAAGAACATCCACCACACCCATAAAGCAGAGAACTGTGACCTGAAGAGTAGCAATGTTTTGAGAGGGGTTTTAGGTGTTAGAGTAGACAAGAAACTCATAGTATTATTTAGGTTGGAAAAGACCTTTAAGATCGTTAAGTGAATTTCCCTAAAAGGTGACAGGGGAACAGGAGAAGGGGAAAATTATAGAATCATTAAGATTAGAAGAGATCTACAAGGACATGCAGTCGAGCTATCAACCTGACCCAAACATGCCCACTAAATCATGTGCCCCAGGGCCACATCTACTTGTTCTTTGCAACTCCCTGGTCATCCTGTTTCAATCTGTCTGCAGAAGACACAGACAAGACAGGTAGTGAAATACTATACAGTTTGCAATAAATATTGTAGAGAAGATCCTTAAAATCTGGATAGAACTAAGGAAACAGCCGCAGAAACTATCAGAGAGCAAAATATAATGCTGTGATGGAAGATCTTGGAAGCTTAATCTCATTAAAAAGCATTAAGATATTAAGAAGGGGGATTCAACCCACCTGCATTCATGATTTTTAAAGGCCAGAGGCACCCTAGGCTGGACATTTGCCTTCCTTAACCAATGGAGGGCAAATACCATTTCCAAACAGCAGGTCATCTTTAGAGGAGATGAATCACTGTGGAAAAAACAATTCTCTGGGGGGATCAGCTAACCATTTCTGACCTTAACTTCACAGAATTTATGACAGAAAAGAGCAGATTTAGAACTATCTGCTACCTTGGTCTTCTAGAGGGCAAACTTTGGCCTCTTCAGGAGACTGATTGACAAAGTCCCTTGGGAGGCTGAAAGATATAAAAGTTGAAGAAGGCTGTACATACTTCAAGAGGGAGGTCTTAAAGGCACAAGAACAGGCTGTCCCTGTGTGCTAAGAAGTGGGCCAGCAGGGAAGACAACCAGCCTGGTTGAGCAGAGAGCCTTTGCATGAACTTGGGGTGGGGGGTGGGGGGGAAGTGTCTATCAACTTTAGAGAGGGGCAGGAGACTCAGGAAGTGTTTTAGGGTATTGTAAGGTCATATAGAAAGAGAATTAGAGATGCAAAAGCCTGGTTAGAACTGAATCTGGCCAAATCTGTTAGGGATAATAAAAAATCATTTTATAAATACATTGATAATAAAAGGAGGGCCAGGGAAAATCCCCACTGCTTATTGGACAAAGGGAGGAACATAGTAACTGAAGACAGGGAAAAAGCTGAGGTACTTACACTTCTTTGCCTCAGTCTTTAACAAAAAGCTTGTCCATCCTCAGGATAACTGAGCTCCTGAGTGGGTAGACAGGGAAGAATATCCCTCTAGTAATCCAGGAAGAAGTACCGAGTGACCTCCTGTGCAACTTGGATCCTAAGAAGTCTATAGGTCCAGATGGGATTCATTCCAGGGTGCTTAGAATAGTTGGCACAAGAGCTAGCTAAGCCCCTTTCCATCATTTATCACCAGTCCTGGCTATCCAGGGAGGTTCCAGATGACTGGAGATTGGCCAATGTGATGCGCATCCACAAGAAGGGCCAGAAGGAGGATCCAAGGAACTCTAGGCCTCTCTGCCTGACCTCAGTGCCTGGCAAGGTTATGGAGTAGATTATCCCAAGTGCCACTGAGCACTAGGTACAAGGTAACCAGGGGATCAGGCCCAGCCAGCTTGGGTTAATGAAAGGAAGGTCCAGCCTAATGAACCTGATCTCATTCTACAACTGGGTGACACACCAAGTGGATGAGGGGAAGGCTGTGGATGTGGTCTACCTACACTTCAGCAAAGCCTTCGCCACAATCTCCAATAGCATCCACCTGGAATAGCTGGCAGCCCATGGCTTAGATGGGTGCACCCTGCCCTGTTTTAAAAACTGGCTGGATGATCAGGCAAAAAGAGTGGGTCCAGATGGTCCCCTATCCAGTTGGTGCCAGTGACCCAGTCCTGGGTTAACAGTTGGACTCAATGATCTCAAAGATCTTTTCCAACCAAATCAATTCTATTGTAAGCAAAACTATAAAATGATAGACTTTTTTCACCACTGAAGGAATAAAGAGCAATTTTATTTTACATCTTCTATCCCTACAGGCACCTCTGCCTTACCTACACAGGCAAGGAGGACCATTCTCCCAGAAGACTCCAAGTTCAGACAAATTTAGGCAAAGCTGTCAGCTAATGAGAGGCTCTGGTGTGTTTTGGCAAGGTTGGCTTGGAAGCAGTAATCTCCAATAACCGAGACCACATGATCCATCTCCAAGGCCAAACCACCACACTTCAGAGCATCTTGGTTGACCCGAGAACCCAGCAAAATAAATCAAGCGCTGGGAAAGCTCTGCCATGAGAACACATCAGAGCAAGCATGTCTGCACACGTACCCTTGATGGAAGGACAGACCCACATTTCAGGAGGAACAAGGAGGAGTCTGGAGCCAAATTGATCACTTGGCTTCTCTCTTTTTTTTTCTTTCTTTCTGCCCAGCTGAGGCAACCCAGTGCTTTTCAATCTGAGGCAAAGAGGGGAGGGAGAGTAGGAGGTGCTCATATCCTCCATGTGGTATCAATAGGTCAGTGGTAAAAAGCCTCTTGCTGCCAAGGAGCACCAGAAATAATAGTGTCAAACAAGTTTTTGTGAGCAATTACGGTACATATAAATACACACACACACAAAGATGAGAAACATTTATATATATATCTATATATATGTGCCTCCTGCTTCTCATCCACTCTTTCCTAGGCCAGGATTAGAAACAGATTGAAGTAGTCTGAGAAAAGACATTCGTGTGTCCTAATTCTATCATTAAACAGTAGGTGGTTCATCTTGCCATGTGTTTGATATCACAGGGTTTGCTTCTCCCCATCTCTTTTGATGTGTCGTCTCACTCCCACCCACCAAGAGAGCCTCCCAGTGATCTTCACGCCTGCACTGTCCTTCTCCCTCCCTGCCCAACCTGGTTGGACTTGCTAGAGCAGCATAGGGTCTCCTTGTGGGAAGTCAGCTATGTGTATACACAAACCTGCAGGAAAAGGGTTGTGTCTGGTCTTGCTCTTAAAATATGTCCAGACAATGGGTCCACTTAGGCAAATGAAGGTGAGGAATCATAGAATCATTAGGGATCAAAAGGGACCTCAAAAGATCATCCAGTCCAATCCCCCTGCCACAGCAGGAAGCTCCAACTGGAAAGGCAAGAGCCTGCTGAAGAACGAAGAGCTGGAAATCAATAACTGTTTTGCTCATCTCCATGAGGTAACACCACAATTTTATTTGTTTAACTGGAATTAGGGATCATTTTAAACTGGGGAAAGTGTTGAAAATCATCTTCCCCTTCTACCTTTCCCCAAGAACATGACATACATATGAATCATATAATCATCCAGGTTAGGAAAGACCCCTAAGATCATCAAGTCAAACAAATAACCCCATACTACCAACTGAGTTCAGCTTCCAGCTTTTCACCAGAGTCCAAATAAAATTCCAAAGTGCAAAAGGAGAAGTAAAGAAATCCAACACGAGTTTAGCAATTGTCACAACAACAAAACACAAAATGCCATCAATAAATCGACTCTTTGGCATATCTCTGCCAACGTTCTCATGTGCACAGAGAGAAAATTGCCTAATTCCTGCTTGCAAACCCTTGTCCATCTCCTGACCAGCTCAAACCACAATATCTTATAGGGATCCTGCAGACCTTTGTGTAGCACATAGACTGCCCTGTGCTAAGCTCACCCCTCCCAGCAACATACCCCTCTGTAAATCCTCTTGTGTGCAATTCAGAGGGGCAAAGTCATGACTTATGGGGATCAGTGCAAGGGAAAGCAGGAGTTTCTAAGCACCCAATGCTCCTCCTCCCTCTCTGGTGGGGAGGAAGTGGCTGGAGCCACATCTCTGTAAGAAAATCATGTACAACATCTGAAGTAGAGATGACTTTTTTCCTAGACCTCGACTGGGGTCAAGTCTCTGATTTAAGGCCACAAGCGGTGGTTTCTTACACTTCCTGATAACTTGAGATTGCTTGCAACTGAAACCAACCTCCTTGCCCATGTTGGTTAACACACTTGTGACCACTGACTCAGTGACGTTTATCCAAATAACTTCCAGAGGGTCGAGCAGCAGACAAGGCAGCAGCAGAGATGTCTACATGCCCTCACTGAAATTCCAAAGCCATGCCAGACCTCAAAAATAACATCCTGTTGCAGACGTGAAGTATGGCACTCAAACCCTACCAGTTCTTGAGAAGGACAGGTAAGGCTGTTACTTCTGCTTTAAAGTCCTTCTCCCAAGATAACCACAGTGGAACAACTAGGAGGAGCTGAGTATTTCCAGAGGGTGATTATCCCACTGATTCTGATACGTTCTTCCCAGCCATACCTTGGTTACTTGCTTGCCCCAATATGTTACCATCCCAACACATGTGCTGAGAATGTTTTACAGAGCTAAACTGGCACATGAGGAGAAGCAGAATCCCCAGGGGGCTCATTAAAGGGTGACTGAGACTGTTCCTTGTGATACGATTTAGGAAATAAGGCTTGAATGAACGGCTCCTCGTCCAGTCCTGGCCAAGACTGTGGTTTTCCATCGAGCAGGGAGGAGGGGACACATACCTTCAGAGTTGTCTCTGTGGATGGGAATTCATCATGGTTTATTTTCTCAAGGCTCATCGTTTGTTACAAATCCTTTTAAAGTCGTAAGGCTTGGAAGGGGGTGGGTTGGGGAGGAGAAAAGAGAATATTTTTATGTTATTTTTGTTTGGATAGGAACAGCTAGTGAGTCGTTTCGATCCCGTTAAGTGAGCAGTTATAAAGCCTTGGACTTTTCCACTTTGTGAGGGTTGGAAAATGCAGAGGGCACTAAAGGGTATCCCCCTGCTCCAGATAACCGCCTCCAAACCCAGCACTCCGACTCCTGCCTACACACCCTCAAGCAGTTTGAAGCATTTTGGAAAATCTGAGTGAATTGGGCTCTTTCTTTTAAATTCTGTGTAGTGTCACAGAATCATTTAGGTTGGAAAAGACCTTCAAGATCATCGAGTCCAATCATTAACCTGTCCCAAGGCCGCTGCTGAACCATGTCCCTAAGATCCAGATCGCCACAACTTTGAAACAAGTCCAGGGATGGCAATTCAACCCCCTCCCTAGGCAGACTGTTTCAGGGATTGATGACCCTTTCCACAACAACATTTTTCCTAGTGTCCAACCTAAACTTCCCCTGGTGCAGCTTGAGGTTATTTCCTCTTGTCCTATTACTTGTTACTTGTGAGATGAGACCAGCCTCCACCTCTCTACAACTTTCTCCCTCTCTTTTACACTAGGCAAGGTGCTACAGCATCCTATGCCCTTCACCCTGCCTCTCACACTCAAGAGAAATGCCAGACACAGGAGTCCCCCCATTACAGTCCTGAGCAGTAGGATGAGGCTCTCATTTTTTATGTGAGCAGAACTCAGAGCTCTGTGTTCACTCAAGATTCTAGCTCCAAGCGAGGAATACAATAGTAGAAAGTTTGCAATTTTCTGCACTTGGAGAAGGAAAGCTGCTGGCACTCTGCATCCTGGGAGGGCAAATACAATAAGCAACATCTCCTCAGCTTCTTGCCTCCCTCTAACTGTCTCAAAGAGAGGTGTTAGTCCAAGCTGCTTAGTGAGCTGGTCCCAAGAGCCATAGGAGGGGGAGGATCACCTGTTGAAGTGTGACATGCTCCAAGAATGTGTAAAAGTGGGAAGGAAGAGAGGGTTTGATCTGGCTTTGAACTCTCACCTTGCAGACACCAGCCATGGTGTCAAATCTTACACTCACTCCTCATGTCAAGCCTCAGGGACACATGCCCTGAAAAAGGGCCTCTTCATATACAGATAGTCAGAAAGGACTGGTCTAGGCTCTGGCTGTTCCATTCACTGGTGTTCCATGATGTACAATACACCCACCATCTCTTCAAGGAATATTACCTGAGAGAACAGGCTTCCATTAACCACACTAATGAATTGTGACCCAGTTGAACATTGTCAACACCTGGGTATATCCTGTGGCTTACTGAGCTCTGTAAAGCATCATTCTTTGACCTTGTGGACCCAGATATTCCTCACAGACTCTTAACGTAGCAGCTCTCAGAGCTGAGAAAGTAGGGGCTAGGACATCTTTCTCTTGATCCACAGCAGCATCTGTCTACTGGCGAGTGCCCAGTAGCTAAAGGTTCTGACCCTCCAAATATTCACTGGCATGAACGCTTCTCCATACCAGCAAGAGATGATGGTGCTCCTCAGCCTTTCTCCTCCTGCAGTACATCAAGGATATGAAAATCTCCAGTTATGTCACAGGATGCAGCCAGAGAAAGCAGACAAGTGCTTGAC
Source organism: Upupa epops (assembly GCA_013397515.1). Lineage (NCBI taxonomy): Eukaryota > Metazoa > Chordata > Aves > Bucerotiformes > Upupidae > Upupa > Upupa epops. The sequence goes on along the minus strand of VZRI01008075.1, from coordinate 37,150 downwards.
ACTCTTGAGTTTGCAAAAGCCAGAATTTCCAGCCTCCAGATTACCTTTTCCCCATTTTTATTTAAGGTTTATATTTGAGACTAAATAAGAGAGTCTTCATACAATACAACCCCATGAGCTTTCCATATGCGCAGAGAAGCCAATGTAAATTGGAGGAACACATGACAACAAAGGGGAAAAATGAGGTTCATCACCATCATCACAGGACCATGAAGAACTGCAGATATATTCAGTCTGATCTCCTACAAAAGCCAGATGATAAAATCTCACCCAGATATTCCTGCTTTGACCTTAACTTTCAGCAGATTTATGTTAATTTGCCTAACAATGTCTCCTGAACCCATTAGAAAGACTTGAAGCATCCATGGACCCACCATGACCCTAGGCTTATTGCCTTGAGAGTTCAACAGACAGAAGCTTCCCAAGAGAAAACCCAGAAGACGCAGCTCATAGAAGCTCTAATGGAGGTATCAGCAATAAAGCTGAATGAGACAGAGAGGTCCTGGCCTCTCTTTTCCATTTCTTCTTTTCAAAGCTGTGACACTGAGATCTGAGGCAAAGCCCTCCGAACTCAACAGGAGTCTTTCCACGGTCAACGGTAGGTCCATTCACCCCACCTCCTGTCACCTACCATCCAAAGCTCATTCTAATTCTCCATGCCAGCACTTCCCATCGCACTGGGAAAGCTCCATGCAGACCCACTTAGCTCCTGAAGGTTGATTCCTGTTTTTAACAGGCCAAAACCACAGGATGCCAACTAATTGCTTCGTGAATGACCCCAGTGTTAGGGGCTCCGTCGCCATGGCTGGGAGGCCCTTCCACACGTTTGTGGTGCCTCGCACTTCCTGACATCTGGTTCCAATTGGCGCTCCCTTTAGCTGCTGCCAGAGCTCAAATGACCTCTTACCTGTGCTAAGGTACCACTGAGCCATGGGACAGGCATTGCCCGCAGGACTCTCACCACATCTGCTCCCTCCTCTGCCTCTCCTGCCAAGCCCATACTTCATCCCAGATGCAGCATTTCAGCCACCGTGAGATCATTTCTTGTGCTGTCCCTCTTTTTAATAGGGGCATCTAGTGATAGGACTTGAGGGATGGTTTTAAACTACAAAAGGGGAGATTCAGGTTAGATCTGAGGAAGAAATTCCTCCCTGTGAGGGTTCTGAGGCACTGGAATAAGTTGTCCAGGGAGATTGTGGCTGCTTCATCCCTGGAAGTGTTCAAGACCAGGTTGGATGGGGCTCTGGGCAACCTGGTAAAGGTGTCACTGCCCATGGCAGGGGGTTGGAGCTGGATGATTTCTGAGGTCTCTTCCAACCTAGGCCATTCTATAATTCTGCAGCCTTTATCCTCTCTTTTATAGGAGAAATTTTGTCCATTTGCTGGGTCCCTATTTTCTTCCCTATCTATCACGTCTCACAGTAGTAACTAGGCGCTCACCTTCACAGGTGAGTTAGACCAGAAGCAGTTATTCACAGCACCCGTCTTGGACGTCGCTGTGAACACTGCAAAGCCTCAAAAGTAACTGCAAGACAACTCAGGTACTAGGTGACCTAAAACATAGCTGTCGGCTGAAAACATGCACTTGCAAACCTGAGAAGTATGGGCATCTAGGTTTCCTCAACAGCAGCACTAAAATGTGTCCCTGCTTGTTGCAGGGGCTTGGACTAGATGACCTCAGGACATCCCTTCCAGCCCTATGCATTCTATGTTTCTATGCTCAACTACACAAACTGTCCCTTGCCTCAAACTGAGAGCAGCATACACAGGAACACAAGGCAAGATGTAAAACACAATTCTTCATCCTCTGACCACAAGGGTATTCTTGCCTGGTTTTTTTGATACCTTCATTCAATACAGAGTCCAACTGTTTTGCTCATCCTATTAACTCAATTTTTTATGCCATCATCTAACCCTTAAGTACTCTCTGCTGTGCTTGGTCTCTGAATGAATAGGAATCCAATCTACCATCTAGCTTTTCCTTCTGATTTATCTGCTCCTCCTGTTCAGCCCTTTCACCATGAAGCCAAAGCAGGCTGCAATCCTACAACCTCCCACACTAACAGAGGAAACTGCTAGAGAGCAGGGTCCACATCCTACTGAGCAAAGCTCTGATATTCAACCACAAAACAAGACCATGCATGTGAGAATCTGGTGTACACAACTCAAACCATAGAATGGTAGGGTTTGGAAGGGACCTCTGGAGATCATCTAGTCCAGCCCTCCAGATGCTGAACTTCAGGTTCTGGAAGTCCCTCAAGCCTACAAGGTGAAACCTTCTCATCCTACTAGAGAACAGCTTCCAACTCCCAGTCAAGATTATGTTCTCATTAGGGCTGTGGGGTCTGGTGGTCAGAGTAAAGGACCACCAACCAGGGCTCCACAGCTCCATTTGCAAGCACAAATGAATTCACTATCACATTACTGCTCTGGGAAATGGGGTTGGAGCTGGGCTTGCTCCCGGAAAGCTCAGCAGCAATCCCAACCTGCACTTTAATTTGGATTTTCTGCGAAGAAGAAAGTGCCTTTGCCACCTCATCCTCACATCTGTCACTGCCTACCTTGGCAAAATCACATCGCTTCACTCAACTTTTCCATCTGGACACTTGGGATAATTGCAAAGACCCTTTTCCTAACAAGGTGTTTCAAACATCCCAGGTAAAAGGCACCATGGAACTGCAAAACCTGCATCATTTTTTGTGTGTTTTGAGATTAATTAGATGCCAAATACAAATCCTGCCCAGAAACTGAAAAATGAAGTGTTGCGGAGCCCAGGGTGGTTTCAAGTTCTTCCTCCTTTTTTTTTTGTGTGTTTTGATTTCCTCAGTGCATGCATACACAGTCTGCCCAAGGAGTTTTTTGTTTAGGACTTCTCTGGATCACATCAGATCACAGCTTCCGGAGCCAGCACTAATAAACATCTTGGTGCTATAGGTCCAGGTTCCCAATGCAGGGCTGACCTATAAACAGACCTGTAGACACTATCATCCTAATCTGGGTTGGGATCAGATTGATGTTCTGGATTGATGTTCCAGATCAACCCCATTTCCAACTCTGGATATTGGTCCAGAAGAGACCTTGGGGATGATACAAGTGGTGTAGGATCACGAGGCATCTCCTGCAAGCAAGCTGCAACCTTGAAATTCCCCACTGTAAGGGTGCTGAGGCACTGGATGAGGTTGCCCCAGGGAGGTTGTGGCCTGTGGAAGTGTTTAAGGCCAGGTTGGATGGGGCTCTGGGCAACCTGGTCTGGTGAGAGTTGTCCCTGCCCACAGTAGGCGGTTGGGACTGGATGAGGTCCCTTCCAACCTATATCATTCTGTCCATCAGAGGAAGAATAGGGAGCAGAAAAGAGGAAGCCCCAAGTCCAGACACAACACAAATGTCCAATCTGTTTTTTTGCAAAAGCAGCTCCTCAAAGCAAACCTCAGCTTTAGAAAGAAACAGTGACGATTGTAGTAATAAGCTTTTCCCACTGGACCATCTTTGCAGCTGGGTTGATTCACCCAAGCACCCACATCCTTCTGCACATAACCTTCTTCCAAGAACACTGTCAAACACATCTGTGTGGCCTCTTACATGCAAAGCTCCTGGGACTGATTCACATTTCTCCATCCTATGCACTTCTCTGGCAGTCAAAGCCATCAGAGAGCTGCTCAGCCATGTCAGGGGAGGCTGTGGGTGCTTTTTGCCACAGCTGGCTGCTCCATCCACCTCATCCTCTGATGCCTTGAACTCTGGTTGCTTTTGCAATGGATCATGGCTGTTTTGGGGTCCTGGGAGTGGGGTGAGCAAGACCAAGACCATTGAGCTGCATCTTGTCAGAGGAGCCGTGGAAGAGGGGCGGTTGCCTGCAGAGGGCAGCAAGGGAGCACAGCCAAGTGTTGTGTCAGCGTCCGATGTCCAGCACCAGAATCCGCTATCCAACATCAGAGTTCAGGATCTGGCACCAGAGTCCAGCTCCAACAGCTCTTGGATGAATGCAATCAGGATTAGGGTGCACATCATCCCTCATCCCATTCAGGAACCCCCACAAACAGTCAGGCATGGTCTATGAACTCGTGCACAAGCATGTTCATCCTCACATGCTCCCTAGCACTCACCAGCATGTAGAACATATGTGTTCCAAACTGCACAAACATGCACCCAATCGTACTAATCATGTGGGACAGCCCCTGGTTTTAGGGGTCAGGAGAACAGGTTTTATGAGGAGAAGCTGAGGGAGTCAAGGCTGTTCAGCCTGGAGAAGAGGAGGCTGAGGGGAAACCTCACAGGTACCTGAAGAGAAGTAGTAGTGAAGCAGGTGTTTGGTCTCTTCTCCTTAGTGACTAGCAATAGAACAAGAGAAAATAGGGTCAAGTTGCACCAGGGGAGGTTCAGATTGGATATTACGAAAAAATTCTTCATAGAAATTGTAGAGAGGCCTTGTACCAAACAGCCCAAGGAGTTGGTGGCTGCTCCATCCTTGGAGGTGTTCAAAAAATGGGTAGATAAGGTGTTTCAGAAGATGGTTTAGTAATTAGAGATTGTAGAATGGATGGCTGGACTTGATCTTGAAGGTCTTTTCAACCTTGATGAGTCTATACTTCCTTTGACATAGATTTGGATTTGTAGCAGCACCAAAATGCAGCACACCAAGCATCCCCCATCACATCAGTACAGGCTTCACCTTTTACTGCATCTATATGGATGGAGCAGGAGCAATCCCAAGGGCACCTCGAGGAGCTATGTTGCTTGCCCGCTGATGACTTCCCCAGTACAGGTCCCTGCTAGGTGCTGAAGCATTGCTGAAAATCCCCGCATAAAACTGGGAGAGGTTTGGCTACATCCGCATGGCCAGACAGTGGCCTGGCATGTTCCTTAATCCTTGACCTCATCCCTACATGGCCAAGGTGAAGTGGGCTTGGGTTGCCCACAGAAGCAGCAGGTTCTGCAAATACCCCTGGACTCAGGGTCACATCCATGATCACCCAACTCAGGCACAGGCTAAGATACCAGCTGCACTTCCATTTCCACTCTGCAAGACGCTGCTTGCTCCTGATCCTGAGAAGTTTGCCCAAATCTGGGCAGTCTCTATAGTTCAAGGTCACTTGTGGAGCCCCAGGTAGGCAGATCTGGGACCAAACAATGACCTAAAAGTGGTGACCCACAGCTAGGTCAACAAGAAGAAAACCAGTTGACTAAGACCTGCTTTCAAAGTAAACACCATCCCTTTGATCAACAGAGTAGAACACCTGTGACCAAGTCGTGTAAGACAGGAGCATCATTTACACACCAAAAGGAGGAAAAGCCACATGACCACAGCCCAGCTTGGGGTTTCCTGAGCCGTTGCAGCCTGGACTTTGTGGCCACACTAGTATTTTATTTTAACATGCCTTGTAGAGGTTTCTTTTCCTAAAAAACAATCCTGAATGATGTTAGGACACCATAACCTGGAATAGGTTGCCCAGAGAGGTGGTAAAATCTCCACCCCTGGAGGCATTCAAGGTCAGACTTGGTAGGTCTCTGAGCAACCCACTCTAGATGCAGATGTCCATGCTCTCTGCAGGCAGGTTAGACTAGGTGACCTTTAAAGATCCCTTCCAACCCAACACACTCAATGCTCAGTAATATTCCCCAGGTTTCTGGGCTTGAGGGCACTGCTTGGCTCGTGGACTTACCGGGTACAGTGAGGAGACTCAGACCATAAGAACATGAGATAGATTCCTTGACAGATGGGTTCATGGCCACAAGATGCAAGATGCTCCAGCAGCTGCAAGAGAGAGCAAAGCAGAGAGCTTTGGAGGTGAAAAGCTGCCTGCTGTTTCCTTGGACACTGGTGAGAGGGGGCTAAAGTATCTGGGCAGAGAAAAGAACAGCAGGGCTAACCCAGAGAACACCTTGCTGGGAAGAGCAAGTCCAGGGACATCATGAGTTTATGTTGCATCTGTTCATACTATCTTTTAATCTTCATGTATTTCCAACATCCTGATGGTAACTGCTGTTGCATCAGTGCAAACATTTAGCTTCACCACTCACATTAACTCTTGAGACTGACTCTATCCCATAGCTGGAGGTCCACAAAAATACAGGCAGAGCCAGTGTGGCCTTCTCTTTCCAAGTATGCAGTTCAGCCACCCCTTGGAATATTTCCCCAGCTTAACTGTAGCACCCAGATGGCAAATAAACCACAAAACGCAAATCAAGACCATGCCTCAGGGTCACACTGGAGGGACAACTGGTGCTTCTGAACTGGGTAACTGAGAGACCTCTATCAGTGTTTTGGGGCCATGGAAACACCATGACATGTTTGTTCTGTTTAAGTGTCTGCACCACAGGGCTGACCACATCTAATGTCTGGTTTCCCCTCTTTTTTAATAGACAGGGAAACCACCTGGCCATGTGAACCTGCCTAGGTTTATCAGACCCACCACAGAGCTCATCTGTTTGGCCACTGCTGATTTCTCCTGCTTGTTTCCTTCCCTCTCTCCCAGTTGGATGTGAAGAGTCTAGGGGTCAGCAGCTTCCCTGGTGATAATTTGGACTCACTCAAAAATAAGACCCTGATGCACATGTTGCAGAGTCACCTTTGGGTGCAAGAACAAAGATTTAACCGTTAAAGAATATTTGGTCCAAGCAGAATCATAAATTTAATCTATCTCTTGCAGCCCACCTTAAGCAGGGAACAGGTTCTCAGCAGGAATAAGCCTGCAGAGCTTTAAGGAATACAGGAATAGGAATTTGCAGCCCAAAAACAGGAACTTAAAGCCATTTCTGATGGGTTTGGGTAACTTCTGGTGACCAAACTGTGTGATGCTGCAGGAGACTAATAGGTCGTCACACTAATGAACAGCAGCTGAAGCAACAGCACACACAGAATCACAGAATATTTTTGGTTGGAAGAGACCTTTAAGATCATCAAGTCCAGCCTTCAACTCAGCACTGCCAGGTCGCCACTAAATCATGTCACCTCACAGGTTGGGAGTATCCAGCAGCCAAGCAGGTTTGCATCTGCCAGTGGAGAAGGTCTGGAGCACCTACCTGATCCAACTCCCTCGAGGGGGGAACACCTCCAGTGCCATTGAACACCTTTGTCTGCTTAGGTACTGGCTGTTTCAGCAGCTCTGTCTCAGTAGCATCATCTTCTTGCCCATCCTCTCCTGGATTTCCAGCAGACCATGTGAATCAAGACAATTCTCTCCACCTTTCCACTCTTCTGATGTCATTGAGATAAATAAACAAAGTTTAGCAAAGTATCTTCTGTAGCATAAGAAAAGAGCTCAGATCATTTAAAAGCCTGGGAGAAGTACAAGCTGCTGCAAGAACAAGGCAGTACTAGGACCAAGCTGAAGCTCTTGGCAACCTGAGTTACCAAATTAATTAATTTAATTAATGGGTCTTTTTGCCCAGCTCCCACAGCTGTCCCCACAAAGCAGGGGTGTTGGGCACTTGTCCCAAAACCAGTCATTCCCACAAAGATTTAAGATCTAAGAGGGCCATGTTACCTAGCGATGGGTTCCATCACAAAGCTGTGCAAGAAAGTGAAAAGCTGAGTATGATCTATGGGTGCAGACACTTCTGAGGAAAAAGAGTTCTCATAGAATTATAGAATTGCTCAGGTTGGAAGAAACCTCCAAGATGATCCAACCCATCAATCCAATGCCACCATGCCCTCTAAACCATGTTTTCAAGAGATTTCTCCACCAGTAAGATGGAGAAGGGAAATCTGGACAGAGGCTTTGCATCCCATATATTTAAAAGAATAGTCTATTATGAGGAGCAGCTGAGGGAGCTGGGGCTTGTTAGTCTGGCCTGAGGGGAGACCTTGCTGTCTACAACCACCTGAAAGGAGGTTGGAGAGAGGTGGAGGTTGGGCTCTTCTCCCAGGGAACAAGTGATAGGACAAGAGGAAATGGCTCAAGTCACAAGAGGACTCAAGTCACAGGTTTAGGTTGGACATCAAGGAAAACTTCTTCATCAGGCCTGGGAACAGGCTGCCCAGGGAGGGGATTGAATCGCCATCCCTGGATATGTTTCAAAGTCATGGAGGTCTGGAGCTTAGTGTTTAGCTATGGCCTTTGGACAGTTGGGTTAATGGTTGGACTGGATGATCTTGAAGCTTGTTTCCAACCTCAGGGATTCTATGACTGCAAGGAAAACAAATAGAGAAAGGACTGAGAGGTGAAAGATCAATAAGCTTCACAGGCTCAATAATTTTCACTTAGTTTATCAATAAATTAAGACTGAGCCCTGGTTTGATTACATTGCATGAGCAGCTTCACAACGAGCAAATCCTGAGTCCTGAAGGACTCTTTAGCCCAGTGGTGAAAGACAGAACAAAAATGAATAGCTGAGAGCCAGACAAATTACCGTGGAAATAAACTGTGAGGATGATTAACCAGACAAATGGCTGTGGGAAGTGATGGATTCTCAGCCACCTGATTTCTTCAAGATGGGGAACATTTCTGGAAGAATTCTTCCTCAAAGAGTTTGCTGCTTCTGCTGAATTCACATGGCAGGGTTTGATGGACAGGTAGAAAGGATAAAATTTAAGACCTATCTTGAGGAGATGAGACATATTCAAGATGTTTCACCAATTTTCTGTGGCCACAGCTCTTTCAAGGATGGACACTGCCCAACAGCAACAGAATTCTTCATAACTCAATCGCTCCTCAAAACCCAGGGTGACGTCTCAGACAAGACTGGTTCAATAAACCCACTTGAGACTCAAAATTACTTATTCCTTTCTTCACTAAGAATAACAAAACAGGAAATTGAATAAAGTACAAATTATTTTTTATTTTAAAAAAGAGATAAACCTCATCGCTGGGCGTTTGCAGAGTGTCCTCCCAGCTAATTTAGCCCAAACAGATTTTTGCTGTTTGAGGTGAATCAGTAGGTGTTTCAGGAGTAGAATCATTGAAGATGGAGTCTCACAGCCTCACAAACTTGGTGCAAGAAGAGTCAGAACCCGAGCATAGCATCTGAACTGTATTTAGATTATAGTAAATGAGTTTTATTCCAAATCAGGCTGGTTCAGCATCTTGAACGTCAGAGGTTTCACGTTGCTAGGAGAGCAACTGAAGACTGAAGGGTTTTTTTGGAAGGGGGAGATACGGAGCCAAAGGTGACAGTTATTGGCAGCAATGTAACCCTCAGGCTGGGCAAGAACAAGTCAGATTTACTGAGTGTGACTGAGGTTTAAGTGAGCGCAACACCACTGTGGAGTTGTGCCATCCGTAAGCCGGAGGCAATGAATCATCTCTGCTGAACACAAGAACTCACTTTGACAAAACTTCCTAACCCCCCACCCATCAGACCACCAGATTACATTTTCTTACCAACATGTTACTCAATAAAACAGATTTTTAGGGACTTTTAACTCACTGGAATACCCATAACTTGTGCTTTGTAAAAAAAGCTCAACTCTTAAAACCTTATGTTAGGTCTTAACAAGGAACAGCCTTGAGGGACTCGATGAGGGACAAGAGGTACCAATTTCAAACTGAAGGAGAGGGATTTAGACTAGCTACTAGGGAGAAATCTCCTCCCGTGAAGGTGCTGAGGCACTGGAACAGGTTGCTCAGGGAGGCTGTGACTGCTCCATCCCTGGAAGAGTTCAAAGCCAGATTGGATAGGGCTATGGGCAACCTGGTCTGGTGTCCCTGCCCATGGGAGGACGTTGAAACTGAGTGACCTCTGATGTCCCTTCCAACCCAAACCAGTCTGTAAGTCTATGATGATTCCCTCTAAGAAGTGAGACAACCAGATGACCATGTCTCTATAGGGAGCTGATAGTCAAAGAAAATCAGTATTAGTTTGCAGTAATCATGAAAATGGACCTTTAAGTTGTTTTTCTTTCTCCTGTGCTGCCCATCTTCAAAAGGATTGAAGGAAGGTCCAGAATCTACATGTGAGATCTTCTGCATCTGCTTGAAATAAGTTGGTCTGATTCTAAAGAAAAATTTAATGGGAATCTCTGTAATAGCAATTAAAAAGAAAACGGGCCAAAAGTCAATATAAAACCAACATTTTATATTCACTGGTGTCCTGCCTTGTGGTGGGCTAAACCAACTCCATCCATTGTCACCTCAATGAGGAGGTTGTCTGCACAAAATTGGTGGTTTAGCACCAAGCAAAAGAGATAGAGGAAAGTGAAGACATTAGCAGTTCAAACTCAGTTTGGAAGGAATCAGAGTAACTCAGAGTCAAAGGGACCTGCGGTGGTGACCTCATCCCACCACCTGCCCAAGCAGGAGGGGCAATAGACCCCCAACTCGCAGAATCATTAAGGTTGGAAAAGACCTCCAAGATCATCCAGTCCAACCCCACCACACCCACTAAATCACATCCCCCAGGGCCAGATCTAATGATTTTATGAACACCTCCAGGGATGACAACTCCACCACCTCCCTGGAGCAGCCTGTTCCAACCCCTGACCACTCTTTCAGTGAAGAAATCTTTCCTACTGTCTAAACTAAACTTCTCTTGGCACAACTAGAGGTCATTAAGAAGGCTGTGAACTTGCAAGAATGAGCAGAAGACTCCTAGAATTCACGGATTAATTACTCCTTGGGCTCTCTTAGCTGCCTTATCAGCACTAACAGATAACAATACACTTATTGAAACCCTGCTGGGTGACTCAGACAAGTCCAACATTTCATGTCCTGTAAATATCAATGATCTCGGGAGGGCTTTCCTCTAAATTGACCTCACCCAGCAGGTCAGCTTTAACAGCTGAAAGGCTCTGTTGTCTCTTTGGATCCATTTTGTTCTAGTTTTCTGTGGACAAACACTGGTTAATTTTACAAGAGTAATCCAACATATTAATTGACTCAGTCCAGATTTGTCCACCAGGCCCCTTTGCTGTCCCATTGAGAGTATCCACCCAGTGATTAATATCCAGCAGAGGAAATGTTCTGCTTTATTAATAGATGCAATAATGTCTGTCTTAATGAGACTCCTGCAAAAGCAATTCTAGTGCTCATGGGCTTCTGTTTTTAAATAAACTTCTGCAGAAGAAGCTGGCGGCTCAGACCAGCCAGAGAGTCAGACATGGGCTGATTGCCTTAGGGATGTGAAGTGGTACTACAGCATCCAGCCCCATGATGTAATGGTTGTCCAGGACACCCGCATCACCTTCCACTGGGCTCCAGAAGATGTTCTGTGTTTTACTGGTTAGCCAAGATAACCAGCCACACTGCCAGTCATATGCCATTACTTCCTCACCTTTTCAAATCGTAATACTCCATCACTAAATGCTTTACAGAATCATTTTGGTTAGAAGAGACTTTTAAGATCGTCATATCCCAGCATTGACCCAGCACTGCCAGGTCACCACTAAATGATGTCCCTCAGTGCGTCTATACGTCTTCTAAATACCTCCAGGGTTGGTGACTTTGCCACCTTCCTGGGCAGCCTGTACCAGGCCTTAACAACACTATTGGGAAAGAAATCATTCATCAGGGCCAACCTCAACCTCCCTTGGCACAACCTGAGGCTGTTTCCTCTTGTCCTGTCACTTGTTCCTTGGGAAGAGAGACCAACCTCCTCCTCACTCCAGCCTCCTGAGGTTCAGGGAGTAGTGAGAAGCAATAAGGTTTCCCCTGAGCCTCCTTTACTCCAGTTAAGCCCACTCAGTTCCCTCAGCTGCTCCTCAGAGCACTTGTGCTCTAGACACTTACAGGTCACTGCAGCAAGAGAAAGATCTACACCAAGAGCTCCAGAAGATGACAAGACAAGGTGATGTGCACCTTCTCCATTGGTGCATGCAAAATAATCCTGGTTCTCCAGCAGGCCAGGTCCTTCCTAATCTGCCTAACACAAGATTTAGCCAGAAAAGAAATATTGCCTCTCCATCTATCCCTTCTTTCAGCCTTTCCCTCAATATATGTCCCTGGCCATGGTCTGAGACATGTATGCGGTATGGTGGGGCACAACGGCTGCTCTTGCATTTCACGAGCACGCAAGGAGCACATCCATGGTTGTTTGGGTTGCTTGATGCAGTCCACTCACACAGAAGCATGTCAAAAAAAACCCCACCTTTTCCCTACCAGGCAAAACAAACCCGTGTGGCCATAATTAGACAAATTTTGTTAAAGGAAGAGCTATACGTGAATGTAGACTAAACACAGCCCTTAGGCCAGATAAAACTGCGTTCATTAAACTGAAAGAGGAACTGTTCAAGCTGTAACAAACAGTCAAACCCGATACTTCAGAACAAATATACATATATACATCTACATTTATAATGTTGAAAAAGCATATAAAAGCCTGATCCAGCTTCCAACGCTCTCAAAAAACAGACGCAGACAACCATTGACTTTGCAGGGTGCTGGAGGACACGAAATAGCAACACAAACTGGAGGATGCAGGTTAGGACATTTGGATACCAGTCTTCAACCATTAAAAAGATGTTTTCTTAGTGTGAGTGAGTTAATTGTTCAAGCTGTTGCCTGAAATACTTAGGGAACATTTGGAGCTGAAGTCTCTACTGCTTAGAACTACCGCGACCTTCAAGGTTGTGTTCAACATTACTCAAATTTAATTTCATATCATTAAATGGTGATTTTGGGAGGATGTTTGAGAGAAGTCTATCCCAATAGGTTTTCCTGTTGTGGAGCCCTCACCCTGCACGTTGCAGCCTCCACACAGGACCACAGAATCTCTCTGGTTGGAAGAGACCTTTCAGCAATTCAAGTCCAACCTTTGACCAGGCACTGCTAGGTCACCCCTAATTCTAGCCAGAGGTGGCAGTCTACCATGGCTCCTAAAATTACCCCCGGGAAAGCCATGCCAAGAAGCCATCTTGTTTTAGTTTAGTTTTACTTTTTGCATGCTAAGAGGCTTCTGGGGTTGAATGTGAGACGGGTGGGTTGTGTTGAAAGTGGCTTCAATGCCTTGGAAATCTATGGCTTTGTCCCAGCTCCTGTAAACGTTATTTTAGTTACCCTAACATTTTGTACTGTTCCTCATAGCTCAATGCTGTCTCACTCTCCTCTGAGCCGTGAGTTTAGCTTTAGCCATGCTAAGAGAACTTAAGCCCCCATTTTATTTTCCAAAGGGACTCCAGACTGCGTTCAAATCAGGGAAAAAGAGAGTAGGAAAAGGAAAAAGAAAGTAGTAGGGAAGATCTGTCCATCTCGGCAAACACACGCGCTCACTCACCTTTTCTACAGTCACAGACGCAACCATTAGAAGGAATTTTTCCAAGGTTTCAGCTGAAGTTAAAATGAAGTGGAGTAACGTGAGCCTCGGTGCCGGAGCCGAATGGAAAGTACACACAGTCCAACTGACCTGTGCTGCCGTCCAGCGGCTCCATGAGACCACCCCAAATAAAATCATCCTCCCTGCTTCTGTTGGAGCTGAGAGAGCCACATCATCTCTCCACATCATCTCCCTCCAGGCGTGGTGCAGCTTCTGTCTAAAAAACACCCTAAAAGCCATAAATCAAAAAAGTTGATAAATAAGGGGAAGCAAAGGGAGGGCAGCAAGGGGGAGAAAAAGGAATCCCAAAGAGACAATGGTAAAGGGAAATTACCTTCCTTGCTATTAAATAGGTAATGGACGGGTATCACAAAGGAAAAGAAGGACAAGGAGGTGACACGTCAGCCCCTTGGGCTCATGGAGATTCTAAGAGAGGGACAGGACTGCAGATGAGCGCAACTGCATGGTGGCTTGTTGGCAACAGGCACAGCAAGAACTGCTGTTGGCAGGACACATCTCCAACAACAAGAAGGAAAAGGGAGCAGCCACAAAGCACTAAAGGGATGGAAAGGAGCCTCAGATCCTCTGGCTGCATCGGAGGGACACGGGCTTGGGTTGCAGGGTCATATTTTCCAGCCCGACTGCAAAGAGCTGCGTTAATTCCTCCAGCCATTGCTTGCTGTTGATGCGATCAGAAAGGGCTCACAGCAGCAACATCCTGTGCTCCAACAGTCCCACCACAGCCAGAGCACCATCAGAGCTTTTTTATGATGAGAGGACCAAAGAGACAGAAGTTAATTACTTAAATAATTACCTAATTAAACAGTCTCATCCTTTCTCCACTGCAGCTGAAAATCCTGCCGGTAGCTTGTCCTGTCATATCTCAGGCAAAGCACTTTCTCCCACCACTAAGGGCTAAAAATTCCTAGAAGTTTTTGGATTTAAAAAGCAAAAAGCCAGCATTGGTCACAAAAACCTGGTTTCCACTGAGAAGCTGATTTGTGGAGGAGTTAATCTCTCAGTAGCCTGTTGAGGAGACAATGGGATGACTGGGGACAAAATAGAATCACAGAAATGTTTGGGTTGGAAGAGACCTACAAGATCATCCAGTCCACCTGTCAACCCAACCCCACTACTCTCACTAAATCATGCCCCCTAGGGCCACATTTACTCATTGTTTGAACCCCTCCAGGGATGGTGACTGCACCACATCCCTGGGCAGCCTGTTGCAATCCCTGACCTCTTTGTCAGTGAAGAAATTTTCCCTAATGTCTAACCTAAACCTCCTCCCAGCACAGTAAATCTTCTCCTACTCAACCTGTAGCACTGCTGCTGTCCATCACAGGGTCCTTTCCACCTGGGCTACCCATGGGAAGCACGTCCTGCCTTCTCTGGTCCACCACACACATTCTTCCCACCATCCAGCCTCTCCCTGCAAACAGTAGTTGGCTGTGTGTTTTTCAACTCATGGTGATCTCCTGTGCCACCTCTTAACTCCTGGAAGAGCGAGCAGAAACTGGAGAGCAGCAATTTTCACTCCAGCCTCTGTCTTCTGCTGGGGAGAAGTGAAATCTTTAGGCAAAAAATGAGTATCACCACAACATCAGGGTGGGATGGACCTCAGAACAAGGGCACCTTGGTCAGGCTGCCCAGGATCAAGTCCAGTCTCCAGAGACGGAGACTCCACAGCGTCTCTGGGCAGCTTGGTTCAATAAACACTCTCTTCATAAAAAAGCTTTTTCTTACTTTTGAGGGGAATTTCCTGTAGTTCAAAGCGTGCTGGCCAGGAAGATCTCACCACAACCATGCCCCTTCCCTGGCAGTGTTCAAGGCCAGATTGGATGGGGCTCTAGGTAAACTGGTCTGGTGAGAGGTGTCCTGCCCATGGCAGGGGGTTGAAACTGGATGTCTGAGGTCCCTTCCAAACCAGTCTGTGAGTCTATGATAATTCTCTCTGAGATGGCAGGGGGTTGGATCTCTGAGGTCCTTTCCAGCCCCGACTATTCCATGAGGTCAATGAGTGGTGCAAAAATCCCACAGGGGACACAGACAGATATGAAACAACAAGCTTGAAGGCTCAACTCTTTTTTGTTTTTATTATGGAAGTCTATAAAATAGCCACACGGATTTTTTTTTCTTTTTTAAAGATCACAAAATACACAACATTCATTTTAATATACGACACAGAATATTATTTACATATTAAAAACCACACGACTGAGACACACGTTCACACGGCACCAATTTCATAACAAAAAAAAAAAACCCACAAGTGCTTTTTCCTTCTTTTTTTCCTCCCTTTTTTAATATTAAAAATTACTGTGATAAAACATATTAATACTTTTTCCCCTTCCAGATGATGTTTTACAACAAAGCAAAATGAGAGAAAGTAAATCATATTTTACTAAATAACAAATATTTAACAGCAAAACTTTGTACTAAATATCTATTTCGAATTATAACAAAAATAGCACTTATAATAGTTTATAAAGACCAAAAAAAAGTGTATAAAATAATATTATAGCAAATTACAGCTAAGAAAAAATAATAATTAAAAAAAACCCCAACCAATAGACAAAACAATTCTGAGATTCAAAGTGCTTTATTCTGCAAACCCACTGCAGCAACGTTTTTCTTTTTTTTTGTTTTTAATTTTTAGTCAAGTTATATTAGTTAGGAATTGAAATAAAATAATAATAATAATAATAATTAAAAAAAAGGCTGATTTAGTTATGCCAAGATTAAATACTCACACACACAAACATTATATATACACACGACATAAGCAGATATATATAATGGATGTATGCGGCTCCAGCAGCCGCTCGCCCATCAACCACTCACTCAAAAGCAGGTTTGGTTTTCACTCTTGTAATGACATTTGGAAATTAAAATCACATTTTAAAAAAAAACCTAAAAAACTAGAAAAATAAAAATTTCAGTCAAATCCTTCACTGGTTTTCCATAAGCAGGAGCAGGAACCAAGCCCTTTCAGAAATTTTGCTCAGTGTGGATCTGCCCGTGACCTTCAATCAGATTGTTTAAACTTGTTGTCCGCTCTCTTTTCTGGACTTCCCCTCTTTCAGCCTCCTCTCCCCACCCCAAGTGCAATTTCATTCCCTCAACAGGTCTCAGATGGAAACAAAGGCTCCTGGAGAACATGGTGGTGGGTATCTGAAGGGTTCTCATTCTGCAGCTCCCTACTCATCTCCTGTCCCCATCCATGTCCCACAAGGGCTCATTGGGAGACTCAACCCTTCCCACCATATGTTTCTCTTGGCTTCTTTGTCCTGTGGGAGTTTGATCAAGATTGAGCTCCAGGAACATTTTCTCTCCACCAGGGACAAGATAAACATCTCAAATCTCAGCAGAGAGGGAGCTAATGGGGTTTCACTTAACATTTCCTGACCGGCAAAGTAGCTGAGCCGCCTCTGCTTCAGGGACATGGTGCACATCACCAGAAGTTCCTGAGACTGCCCTTTTAGGTTTGGCACAGTGTTTGCCAACGAGAAAGTAAAGTCTGGATCTGCTTGGCCTCTCCTAGAAGATTGGGAGTTTTATTTTGCATTGAAAAAATCAAGCTGTGAGTGGAGATCATCCAGCAGGATGTTCTGGGGGGGTTTCTGGCAGCTTGGCTGACGGCAATCCAACCTCAAGTTCTTTTCCTGGCTAAAAAAAAAACCCAACTGCCTCCCTCCTCCTTGCCCCCACCAGACATCAGGCTGGCAAAGGCAGCCATCAGCATCGCTCACTTCACCCTACCTTCGACCTTCCAAAAAGGCATCAGTCCTCAAAAGCACAACCTGCACTGCCACCTTGAAAGCCACCTCTGCCCCTTTCCTTATTTCATCCCCTTATAACTTCTCTGGCCACCTTTAAAGCTGAAAGCCAAGCTGCCCACCCAAGCATGAGATCCCACAAGCCTTAGGAGAGGTCTCTAGCCACAGTTCCTTAGGTTGTTCTTTCCACTATGGATGGAAAGACGACAGAAGGAGCAGGGCTGGGCAGGCTGAGTAGACATGCCTCTAGTCAGAGAGCGATTGTCCCAACTTGGTGATGGTGTGACCCAAACACCTGTTGCTGGGACACCCGGAGAGCCTTTGCTCTGCATTGAAGCCACTTTCAACACAACCCACCCGTCTCACATTCAACCCCAGAAGCCTCTTAGCATGCAAAAAGTAAAAATAAACTAAAACAGAACCCACCAGCATGTGGAGAACCAGATACCTTGGTGGCTGCTTGCTCGTGCTACAGGAACATCAGGCCAGGGCCCCTCTCCTGTGTAAGTGGTGGGATGGGGCAGACAACTTGCAAGAAGTCCAGCTGAGTTCTCCCATAGCCAAGCAAAAACCCAAACCCGAGACAAACGATGCATACGTTGGCTTATTTATCGAGATCACCTTTAATGCAGATGTCCCCCCCAAGGACGAGGATATGCTGAAACAAGCAGCTCCAAGCCAGAGGGACTTTTCCCCCAACCCCATGGTGGGTGGAAGGCTGGTGCCTGCACTTTGAGGAAGAGCAAAGGCACCAAAATGCCCTCCCCCTTTGCATGGGGATGGGGGCTGCGGTGGGGGAACTGAGTGCACACAGGCTGTGTAGCAGCAGCGAGAAACAAAAAAAGGAAAAAAAACAACAATGGGGGAAAGGAGGGCACCCCCCCTCCCCATCCCCTCCCCAGAGCCCCAAATGCAAAACTACATTTTGCAAAAGGCAAAGAGGGACTTGACCAGGAGCTCAGAGGGACATTTCACCATCGCTTCCGCCCTGGATAAGACTCCACAGGGTTTTGCGGCGCTGCAACGAAGGTGAAACGGCACCAGCGGGATGGGAACGGGTATCAGTCGTCCCCCCTTCCCTTTGCCAAGGAAAGGCACACACACACCCCCCCCCAACGTAAAAACCACAACCAAACAAATGGAATAAAAACAATAAAAACAACCAAACACTGTTATCATCACCAGCTAATGTAACACTGTTAAAAAAAAAACACAACAACAAGATCAGAGGGCACCCGAGAGCTACCCCGGGACTCCAGACCTCTGATTCCCAAAGCCCTTGCCCGCAGCTGGGGGCTTTGCTTTGCTCCTCCTCGCAGCAGAAGTGTTTTATAGATATTTTTATATATAATATATATATTTATAATATTTAGATACTGTGTATGGTCAGACAATCCCAGCTTGACTCGGGGTTTGTTTTGTTTGCCATTGCTCTTCCTCCTTCCCAACAAAACGAGACGCCGATGACAGCCCAACCTTCTTCTGGGAAGAGCAAAATGGTTTTGGCAGCTTCACTGGTAGAGAAGGAAGTTCCTGACCCAGAGGCTCTGCAGAGTGAGTATCATGCAGAAGCTTCTCATTCCTCTCATTCCTCCCATCCTGTTCATTCCCTTTTTGCCCCCAACCCCACCCCCTCCATCCCCTGGCTGCCCGTCCCTCACACTGCCAGCCGTTGGGGCTTTACACTGTCGCCCCCAACATGGCATCTGTCCCTGTGAGGATCTCATTCTGATTGGAATCCAGTCCAAAGAATTTGACCTTGAGTCCATCGACCGGGTGGACCACGGGCACCAGGGTGATTTTGGGGAAAGTCCTGGTGGCGAGCTCAAAGCGACTTGTGCTGGCCAACTCGATGGCCAAAGCCTTGAGGAAGAGCTTGGCCAGGTGCTTGCCCAGACAGGTCCGTACGCCTCCCCCAAAGGGGAGGTAGTGGAACCTGCCATCCTTGTCTTCACTTCGACCCTGCCCAAAGCGGTCAGGGTCAAAGATGTCCACATCCTTGAAGACTGGGGCGGTGTCGTGGGTGTCCCGGATGCTGTACATCACACTCCAGCCTTTGGGGATTTGGAAACCCTGCAGAAACAGAGGGAAGGGAAAAATCACAGTGAGTCAACCCTACTGTGACGAGAGGGAACAGGACAAGATAAACCAATTTTGCTCTGGCTGCTTTTTCCTCAATTTCTTTGCTTGAATCTCCATCCCCGGACGTGTTTCAAAGTTGTGGAGATCTAGAGCTCAGGGCCATGGCTTAGCAATAGCCTTGAGAAAGCTGGGTTAATGGTTGGACTTGATAATCTTAGAAGACTTTTCCAACCTCAACAATTCTATGTTTGAGCAGAAAACACAAGGGTGCGACTCAATAGGCTGGGAGATGTGAAATCCTAGGTTTGCTCCCACCTCTGTTCTCCCAGGGACCACTGGGTGATGACCCTTTGCTATTTGTTTGCTTGGAGGTCACTCACAGGAGTCTCCTACCAGAAACCCCACCAAGCAAAGAAAGTATAGAATCATGCCAGTCATCAAGGTTGGAAAAGACTTTGAAGATCATCAGGTCCAACCATGCACCCAACAACCTTGAACCACTAAACCATGTCCTGAAACACCATGTCTGCCTGCTTTTGAACCCTTCCAGGGATGGTGCTTCCACTCCCTCTCTGGGCAGCCTGTTCCAAGGCTTCACCACTCCTTCTAAAAGGGAGATTTTCCTAACATCCAATCTGAACCTCTCCTGGTGCAACTTGACCCCATTTGCTCTTGTCCTATCACTAGTAACTAGGGAGAAAAGACCAACACCTGCCTCACTACAACCTCCCTTCAGATAGTTGTAGAGAGCAAGGAGGTCTCCCCTTCAGCTTCCTCTTCTCCAGGCTAAACAGCCCCAGCTCCCTCAGCTTGTCCCAACAACAGCTGTTCTCCAGACCCCTAATCAGCCTAGTCAGCCTAGTTGCCCTTCTCTGCACCCTGTTCAGCACCTCCATGTCTTTCCTATACTGCAGCTTCTCCTGTGGCCTCCTCAGAGCATCCCAGGACTTTGCTCACTCCCTGCTGCCCATCAGTCCTACACACCCAACGCACATGTCACAGCGATGAGGAATGGAGAGGCTTTTTCATCCCCTCAGCACTTTCAAAGGGTTTTCCGACTCAAATCATGACATGAGCAGGATTTACAGTGACAAGCCAGGTCTCGAGGTTTTGTTTTGCTCGTAGAAAATTCCAGCCCTTGCAGTGAGTAATCCCTCTGTCATCCAGCAGCCTGGAGTTGCCCTTTGCATAAACCTTTCTCCTGTCACACCCTGGTTCAGATGCTGGCATCAAATACTGTCACAAGTTACTCGTTGAAGCATCAACGCTTGACTCCTCTTTGACAGCTCCTGTGCAGCCCTTCCCTGTCATGGGTCACATCCCATCACCCTCTTCTGAAGCTGGAGTAGCTCCACCTCCCATCACCAGCAGGACTTAATTTGGCCTCCTTGAGGTATCATCTAATCCAGGCTCAAGGAAACTGTGCTCCAACATGGGCTGAATCAAGAGAAGTGTAGCCAACAGCTCAAGGGAGGGGATTCTCCCCCTTTACTCTGCTCTTCTGAGAGCTCGCCTGGAGTCCTGCAGAAAATTCTGGAGTCCCCAATTCAAGAAGGATATGGAACTATTGGACTGAGTCCAGAGGAAGCTACAGGAATGATCAGAGGGCTGGAGGCCATCTGCTTCAGGGACAGGCTGAGGGAACTGGGGCTGTTCAGCCTGGAGAAGAGAATTCTCTGGAGGGACTTTATAGCAGCTTCCAGTAATGATGGGGCTACAGGAAAGCTGGGGGAGGGACTTTTTATGAGAGACTCTAGTGACAGGGCAAGGGGGATGGTTTCAAGCTAAAAGAAGGGAGATTTAGATGAGATCTGAGAAAGAAATTCCTCCCTGTGAGGGTGCCAAGGCACTGGAACAGGTGGTCAGGGAGGCTACGACTGCTCCATCCCTGGCAGTGTTCAAGGCCAGGCTGGATGGGGCTCTGGGCAGCCTGGTCTGGTGAGAGGTGTCCCTGTCCATGGCAGGGGGTTGGGACTGAGTAATGTCTGAGGTCCCCTCCAAACAAAACCAGCCTGTGATTCTATGCAAAAGAACACTCAATACTTACATCTAGCTCAAACGTTTGCAGCACTGTCCGGTAGCCTCCGGAGATGGGAGTGAAGAGGCGAAGGACCTCCTTAATGACACAGTCCAAGTACTGGAGGCTGTTGATGTTGTCAAGGCGCAGGGAGCCTTCACAGATGCAGCCATTGTGGAGGATGCCCTTGCTGCGCAGCTCCTCCCTCAACTTCTCCAGGACCTGAGGGTGTTTGAGGAGCTGCATGATCAGAGAGGTGCTGGCACTTGCTGTGGTGGCGTAAGCAGCAAAGATGAGCTCCAGGGTGCCGTCCTGATAGAGTGAAGACAGGTTAAGAGATCAGGATGGACAGAAAGACAGGACAGCAGTCACAGCATGTCAAAGGACAGGCACAAAAGCTGCTACGGAACATCGTTTTTCCTCAACAGCTCTCCAGCCTTGTCATGTCTAACTGCGTCTTCTGAAGGCACCCACCACAGGGAGCTTCCCTCAGAGCCTTCCCTGTCCACACAGACCAGGCAGGCAGGCAGGAGAAAAAGCTCTGTGGATTGCTCTTGGCAGCACATGAAGGACAAGTTACACCATGACCCACAACCTACTGAAGGTTCATATGCCCTGCAAAAATCTTGTATGCCATTAAACTGGATGGGTCAAGGGATATACTAGACCTTTAAAGGTCCCTTCCAGCCCAATACATTCTATGATTTTATGGAGCTGGCATGAAGCTTCATCAAACTTACATGGTCTTCTGGAATTCCCTGGAAATGCTTTTTAAAAAAGGGCTCCAAATGGCTACAAATGTGAATGCAACTGGCTTGTTGACACCATGATCTACCAGACCAGGATTCATTTGCAGCTCCATTGTGGTCACCCAGCTCTCAATGATCATCTCATGTCTGTCCTCAAAAGATACCCCTTACAGCAGCTCACTCTTTGCTCCTCAAGCACAAGGTGGCCATAAGGATGATCTTTACCTTCAGCTCCTGCATGGTTAGCTCCTTGCCGTGCTCTTTGCCACTCTCTATCAGGATATCCAGTGCATCGGCATAGTCCTTGCCCTGCGTGTTCTGCAGTTTCTCCTGGATGGCTTTTTCCAGCCCCTTTTGTAGTGTCTCACGTGCCCGGATGCCCTGTGGAGCAAGAAAACATCAGACCATGGAGGACCAAACCACCACCACTCAGTGTCTCCAGGAGCTGGCGACATGCTCGGGACGACAATGTCTACATAATCCAGCTGCAACTGGAGATGCTCAAAGAGAGACTGGAAGATGCTGAAGTCATTCCCTGGGCAGGATGATCAAGCCCCAGGTGGGCAAGATTACAGGCAGGAGCAATCAGCACCTACGTGCAAATGATAGGTCTGATGTGGGAGTCCCAGTACGGCACCAGTTCACAGGCCGACAGCTCACCCCGGGCTGTACAACAGCCCCTGGGAAAATTGTCTCTCAAAGGAAAGACAATTCAGCTGAAAGCACACTCTTCCCAGGAGCTTCCCGAGCAATTTTATCACAGCAAAGCAATTCTGATCCGACTGCAGCTGCACCGGGACAACCCACTGCTACAAAAGCTTTTGGGGCTGCAGATGGTTCCACCCCATTCCCATGCTCAAATAATTTCAAAATTCGCAGAGATAACCATAACCTACTTCAGTTACCAAGATTCCAATGCAATCAAAACATTTTGACTTTTTGTCCATGTGTTTTGCTATTTTTTCATTTCTCTTTAAAAACCTATAGAGTAGTTCTTGGAATTAGAAGGTCCATTAAGTTGTTTCACCTTGGGGGCAGGAGGGAATGAACAGAAGGGTCCCACAAATGGAAAAACACATCAAAACTACCAGTTGTAAGTGGGAAAATTTACTCATTGGAACTGGATAAATCCTGACTATGGTCTCCCCTGTGTTGAACTGTCTCTCCATCCCACCAAAACAGGACTTTGTAGCCCAAGATAGACTCACTTCTTGAGGTCAGAATGTGAAAAAACATCCCACCAAAAACCTCCAGATGTATGGATCAGCCTCCACCTCATGAATCCCTGACTGGTGTTACTGGGGACTCACCCCAAACCTCTTACCCTCCTGTAGCCGCTGAAGGGGAGATCCACTGGCAAGGAGAAGACGTTCTCCACAAACTGCTGGTAGACCTCAAAGAGGCGGTTGAGTTCTTCATCAGGGATACGAAAGCCTAGCAGGACACGGATAGCCATGCGGAAGGTGAGCTTCTGGGCTTCATGGTAGACGTTGATGGACTCGGGGTTGCTGCTCCAGGCGCGAAGAGTGTCTTTGATCACCAGCTGGATCTTGGGGAGATAGCTCTCCAGTGCCTCATGACTGAAGATTTTTGAGAACACCTACCAAAGAGAGCAAGCAGACATTTCTATACTGCCCCAACACCCTACATTCTCTGCCTTCTCCAGTAACCAGCTTCTGCGCACAAAAGCGGTCATCAGAGATCTCCTGTGCTGAGCAGATACTCATCATTCAAAATTCACCACCCAGAACCACCCATTCCTAAAGCAGCTGCCAAAAAGGGGTGATGGAGAAATACCAACTGACAGATCACAGAATGGCTAAGGTTGGAAGGGACCTTAGAGATCATCTACTCCAACCTCCCTGCCATGGGCAGGGATGCCTCTCAACTAGACTTGAGTGAGTATAAACTAGATCTAGATAGAACTAGACTAGACCCACCAACGGCTGATCCCCACTCACAGCCACCACCGGACAAAACATAGTGCAAAGAAGAGATGAGAGGACAGATGGAACTGGCTTTCCCACAGCTCCATATCTTGCACTGCCTAGTTACCTTCATCCCACAAGCTGGATGCTACTAGTACACCTCTTTCATGGGGACTCTCTAGTGCCTAATATTATGGTTGTGCACACAAGTGGACACTGATAGAATCATTCAGGTTGGAAAAGATCTTCAAAATCATCAAGTCCAACCATTAACCCAGCTGTCCCAAGACTACTGCTAAACCATGGCCCTAAGCTCCAGATCTCCACAAGTTAAATACATCCAAGGATGGTGGCACACTCAATGGGAAGTGCAGGCAGTTTCTCCCACCAATCAACCATCCTTTTTTAAATATATACCAACCCCCCCAAAAAAAATTACTATTTTGGAAGCATTTGGGACCTCTGAAAAAGCTGGCTGAACTGGGGTTCAAGTGGGGAAGAGACTGTGATTGCACAGGGATCGTTTCCTTGGGAAACAAGGCAAAACCCCCTGATGTCAGCAGACACTATGATGCCCTGTGAGTAAAGGTGATCCTTCCCCTGTACTCAGCACTAAATAGGCCTCATCCTGAGTACAAGAAAGACAGTGAGGTGCTGGAATAGGTCCAGAGAAGGGCAGTGAAACTAGTGAAGACCTGGAGGGCAGATCTTATGAGGAACAGTAATTGAAGGAACTGGTTTAGCTTAAAGAAGAGGAGGTTGAAGGGAGAACTTATTGCTCTTTACAACTACCTGNTCAGAGGAGACTTTATTGGTGTGTACAGCTCCCTGAAAGGAGGTTGTAGAAAATTGGCTGTCAGTCTCTTCTCCCAAGTCACTAATGATAGAACAAGAGGAAACAGCCTCAAGTTGTGCCAGGGGTGATTTAGATTGGACATTGGGAAAAATTTCTTCACTGGCAGAGCAGTCAGGGATTGGAACAGGCTGTCCAAGGAGGTGGTGGACTTGCTGTCCCTGGAGGTTTAGTGGATGGTGGGGTTGGGTTGATTGGACCAGATGATCTTGGAAGTCTCTCTCAACTGTAATGATTCTATGATTCTAAACACTGCATGATTGGACCTCCCTAGGTCCTTGATGCTAACAGCTCCCTGACTCCAATTCTGAACCAGAGCCACTCAGCAATGCCAGGAATGTCCCTTCAAGCCCTCAGCGGTGCAGCCCACAGCACCCGCTTTCATTCAGCATCCCTGGCTGCATCCCTCCCAGAGTGCACCGGAGGGGAAAACCATGGAAAAAGTGCTGTTTGTTTATTTTTTATTAACCTACAGACCCACACAGAGAGAGTCACAGAGAGAGAGCGAGAGACAGGGAGCAGCACGCACCCGCTGCATGCCAGGGAAAATCGAATTAAAAGCAGCTCCCACGAGCCCACAGAGCCTTCACTGGTGGCCGTTTTGTGGGGAGGGTTGGTTGCATGGTGGGGGGTTGCTGCAAAGGTATCAAACCAACAAGAGGAGAGAAATCAAAGCCGCCCCCCCTCTCTTTCCATGAGCGGCCGGACTCACCGGAGCTGTAAATGTGAGAATTTCCTCCGCAGTCAGCACTCGAAAGGGAAAGGTAATATTTTCCTGGCTGCGACCCCTCATTGCTAATGCACGTCGTTCACTGGGAGCTTGTTTGGTGAAATAACACCTCTGTCCCCTCACAGCCCCCCGAGGGCAGGAGGCTCCACAAGAGCCACTTCATACCAGGCTGCACTCAGGCTGAGCCCCGGGTAAAACTCATCACAAGAGTCATGGTGGGGCAGAGTTCAGGGGAAACACCAGCAGGCAAACAGAGCAGTAGGAGAGACAGAAAAGAAAATTCAATCAGACCAACAGATGGATGGATCTGCCTGCAGAAAGATGACCGTTACTCAGACGGCTAGAGAGAACTGGAGGCA
The DNA here is from genome assembly GCA_013397515.1 of Upupa epops. NCBI lineage: Eukaryota > Metazoa > Chordata > Aves > Bucerotiformes > Upupidae > Upupa > Upupa epops. The sequence continues at coordinate 11,468 of VZRI01008075.1, read as the reverse complement.
TGAATGAATGGAGTGGAAGAATGAATGAACCAATGGTGGGGCTGGCAAGACCACGAGCTGCTGCTTTCTGCTGCCTCTCTGCACTCCACAAGCTATTTTTAAGCCTGGAAAGGGCAGTGATGCCCTGTGTAAGGGGATGAAAAAGTAGCTGCTTGAAAAAGAGAAGCTGGAGGTGCTGAAGCTGAGTCCCTCAGCTGCCTGGGGATGGTATGAAGGGAGCTGGAAAAGGGCTGGATGCTGGTGGCCATGAGCTGGACACCAATGTCTGATGGAGAAAAGTTGGCTGGAGGACAGCTGGAAGGTACAAGCTGCTCTATGCAGATGGGACAGGACCTCCTTGGCTAGCAAAGGGACATCAATGTCTCCCCAGTCTGGCTTGCACCTTCATCCATGCTGAGGGGCTTGGGACAAGGACAGAGGCTCCCAGTGAATCATTTCACTGCTTCCATGACTTGGTTTCTCCAGCTGAAAGCAGAGCTGGTATGGGGTCAATGGCTTGAAGCCACCACCCTGATAGAAGCAGCCACTATGGCTTCAACCCTGGGGCAAATCACATCCTCCCCCAGCTCTACCCAGCATCTCCCACAAGTTCAAAAGGCTCAGGGACCTCCTGCACCCTGCACAAAACACAATACCCCAAGAAACACCTGTGGTCCTGCTGTGCAAAAATCACTGCAGCAATGAGGAGAACCAACCCAGGGCTGGATGCACAAGCCAGACCCTGAAGAGGAGAGTGCCCCTCCCAAAGAGAGATGTTGACCAAACAGGTCAACACAATCACCTGCTGGGCCTGAAAAAGGGGAGCATTTAGCACCGAGTGGCCATAGAGGGACGATTTTTACCATTTTTGAGCTGTCCTGTCATCATCAGGCTCCTCCAGCCCCAGCCAGCTGCACCCCAGGTCTGCTGGAGCCTGAAGCTCCTGGCCATGGGGCTGGATGACATTGCAAGCCCCAGCCACACTGCAACGTGCCGTCCGCTCGCCGCCGTTGCGCTCCACGCCGCCTAATCCCAGATGTCAGCAGATCTTTCCCCAGCCAGACACAAGTCTGGATCCCCTTCCAGTCACCTCCAGTTCAACTCTGCATCTTTCCAGTTGATTAAAAAGGAGGCAAAGCAGCCAACTTTCCCCGACAAAACCAACGCACACTCCTAGCCTAAAATTCCTACGCCCTCTAGTGAAGCTGAGACGAACATCTCCACCGCTCGACAGAGCCAGACAGAGCGAAACCAAGGAGCATCAGTGCGAAAATAGTCACTGAAGAGCTGCCAAGAGGCAAAACCAGCTCTGAGGGGATGCTTGGCTTTGCTAATACCCACATACAACAGCACATCCAGGTCACCTCGGTGGCAGTGAACAGGAGTTTTTTGGGATGCTGGAAAGAGCTTCCATCTTTCTCCACAATTTAGTATTTCCCAGAAGAAAGAAACATAGGGATTTTCTCTGCCTGAGGGTGTCTATTTACACCCAGATGCTCATCCCACACCAAGGGAGACACCACCACCCTGAGATCCTGCTTGGAAACTTCCAAAATCCTTCTTATTATGAAAACCAGATATTTATTCTCCTAAGGCACAGAATTCTGTCCTAGTGCCTCAGCATCATGATATCCTGGTGAGTTGCAGCTCAGTGTGACAGCAAACTGCTCCCAGTTCTGGCTGGATGATACCGCAGCCCCATCCTTCCCCCACACCAAATTGGAGAGAACACTCAAGCAAAGAGGTCTGAGCTTCAACCCGCATGAGGCTTCATTTAGTGGCTCAGACAGAGAGGAGTAAGCAGGGGTAATGCTTTTCATGGTGTAATCCCTCTGTGGTGCTAGCCTAGTCTCCCTATGCCAAGCATCAGCTTCAGCCCCTGCTTTTTGCAATCCATGATCTGCAGGTCTCCCACTCCCACCCCACACATCAGCACAGCAAAGAAGGAACAGAGCTTTTCCTTCCTCCTCTCCAAAATGAGACACCTGCAGCTCACTTGGCCCATGCGTGCTAGAGCTGCTGACCTGACCAAGCAAAGGCACCATGAGCATGGAGTCCTTTTCACAAACCAGTCTGACACTGGGGGACATGCCAGGAAGCATCTAAAGCAGAGCCTCAACCTGGAAATGTACTAGTTCATCCTATATTTCAAAAGACCAGGTGGTCACAGAACCATAGAATCATTTGGGTTGGAAAAGACCTTCAAGATCACCAAGTCCAGCCATTAACTCAAATGTTCCAAACCTTCAACCAAACCATGGCCCTAAGCTCCACATCTTTGAAACACAAGTGGACAGAGATGGTTATTCAACCCTCTCCCTGGGCAGCCTGTTCCAATCCCTGGCACTGGGAAGACAAACAAAAGGAAAAACACAGAAGAAGAACCTGTGAAGACTATGCAAGGCACTGCAAAGAGGAGAGGACCTCCACAAAACCCCTGCAGCTGGCCAGACTGCAAAAGGCAGGTTCACTGAAATCCCAACGATGCTACAAAATTATGTGCTGGAGAAAAGAATGTCAATATCACTTCAGCATCCTTGGGCCAGGTTACGATGATCAACCTTTCAGGGTTGGCCATGCCCCTAATATTTATTTTTAGTTCTTTAATGTCTAGGGGTGTGACAACCTCTAACACTTCATATTTCTACTCAAGCTCAAAATAAAAACAAGCCCAGGCATGACATGGCTCAAAAATGTCCACCTGTGAGCACCTGTCCTACAAACCACACAGCAGGGGAGACTTTGCTTTCCATCCAAAACCCTTTAGCAGGCTCTAAAGTGAAAGGGGCTGTGATGCACAGGCTGGGAATAGAGAGCAACGATCAAACAGGACACCCTCCATCTGTCCCAACACCCTCCTCTGCAAAGCTGCCTCATGTCTCAAAAAACCCACCAGCAGCAGCTAAACGCAACCAGCTACGTTCATCAACTTGGGCTTCTTAACCCAGTTTTATGGGAACACCTAAACACACGGCGGTTCTTCAGCATCTGCAAGTCCTACACTACTTCTGTAGTGCTGCTCCATGTGTCCCCCACCCATTTGTTAATGAGGAACCAGTGTTTAAGGGGAGCAAAATTCACCTTATGTCTTGTGGCCGCTCTTCAAGAAGGGAATCAAATACATGGAGGGAAAGAGAAAGAAGAAACCATGTCAACGGACAGCATGGGGCAAAGAAACAGGAGCTGTGTACAGACCAAGGGCCTTGGACTGGAAAGGTGTGATCAGCTAGCGATGAAGAGGTCCAGCAGGGCAAGTACCTGCTGCTGGTAACTGGTGTCTGTGGCTAGAGCCGGGAAGAAACCCATCCTGCAAACCCACCAGGCATGGTCAGAGCAGCCACTCACCGCTATCAGATGACTAGATTGAGCTGGGATGAGCTATCCCACACAGTTTTGGACCACACACTAAATCCCAGACCTGGGGAGTGGAGATAAGCGGTTAAGCAGAGCTGAAGCGAACAGCTTGCCCAGGTACAGGGGATAGTGACCTATCCAGTGCTGTGGACCCAGTGGAGTTGAAATACTAGAAAACAGAGCTCTGAGGCATCTGTGCACACATGGGATGGTGCAGGTGTCTCTACTTTTGAAGACATGAGCTCCTGCCCACTACCAGAGGTCTCCACTGAGCTTCAAAATAAGCCCAGAAAGAAAGTGTCATCTCTACCAAACACACTGCTAAACCACATTGAGCACCTACCTACATGACTTTCAAACATGTCCAGGAATGGCAATTCAATCACCACCACGGGCAACCAGGAAAGCATCTTTAACCCAAAAACTAAACCCTTGGTTCCCTGGTGGACGAGCGAGATACTACAAACCACAACCCAGCAGGTTGCTTGAGCTGCTTGGAAGGATGGAGCATGACACCACAGAAAACCCAAAACTATGCAAAAACACTGTGGATGGATCCTGAACCTGAGAGGCTCTCACCTGTCTCTGGGATTAGCTCCTGGCATCCCCCATTCCCTCTCTAAACTGGAGCCTATACTCACAGAGAGCTACAGCCTGCAGATACCAGTTCCACCTGGTGCTATTACTACCCAAGGAGGGTTTTCGTCTCGTCCAAGCCTCAGAGCATCCAACCCCTTTATCCCAGACCTCATGGAAAGGCAGAGTACTTTATATCAAGGAAGTTCTGCTCAGAGGTTTTCATCCAGCTTGTGGGCTGCAACCACACTCCAACTAGCACAATTTCCCCGAGTTCACAGGGCAACCAAAAAAAAAAACCCATACAAGAGTTGCCTTTTGGCCAGGAGCACTGATGCTTTGCTACTTCTTTATTTTCCCCCTTTTCATCCGTTGGAATTACTCTGGATTTACACCACCATAGATGATGGCGCTCCTTGGTCTCAGGTCAACGAGCTAACACAGCTGACAAATTCTTCCCTGGAACCACAAGTCCTCCTCCATCCCTGAAGAACGTGTTTTCTCCAATTCCAGCAGCTTGTGCTCCTGAGTTAAAGCTCATGGGACAAAGGACATGCTGAGGAGGAGCTGGAGTTGGGCCAGTCAGTGGCAGCTGGAATCCAGCCTGCCTGAGCTCACTGATAGGATTTGGGGTGGTGAGGTGGTGCCTCGGATAGAAGGGGATGGTTGCATTTCCGCCGAGTTGAATAAAAAAGCAAATAAAAGAAGAAAAACTAGATCTATTAAAAATAAAACCCTCTTAATAACTTGAGTGGGTTTTTTTGTAAGGTTAAAAGGTACATTCCCACTGCCTCCCATCTCTCTTGCCTCTCCCCCTACCTCTCTCCTTTCCCCCTCCTCCCCGTCACTTCCAGTCCAGCCCACAGCAGCTGGTTTATATTTGGTTGTAAATTTATGGCCCCTTTTGTGTTCTTAATCCTCTTGCAAACTATATTAAAGCCTCAGACCTTTCTACTTGGTGCTAATAAGCTCAACACTTGGATGCCTCCAAGGCAGAACATTAATTGTGGTGTGTTAATGAATGATGGAGTTTTGGACAGTGAGACAAAACAGGCCGTTTCCTCCTCGAGTCTCCGGGTCTAGCATGTCTTTACCCAGCCCACGGGCTGCTTTGATTTTATCCCTCTTTTTTCCCCCCCTTTTTTAAGCCAGCTCTGCCTATTTTGGGATTACTATGCTGGAACAGAGCAAAGTCCAGAGCTCTCCCAAAGCCAAGGCTGGATGATTCCAAGGAAAGTCTGAGTCCCACCTTCCCCCATGCACCAGAGCATGGCAGCACTGGCAGCACACAGGGAAACTCCTTCCTGGCCTCAGGCACTGCTTAGTCTTGACCTAAAACCTAAAGGCCACATGTTCTGGCCATTTCCAGTTCCCATTTCCTTCCCCACTGGGATGCCGGGAGTGTTTTCCTTGCCGTTTACTGAACTTCAGCTCCCCACTGGTCTTACATCCCATAAAACCAGCTCACAAGTTAAAAGGGGAGAAATGGGAGCTCACAAATAGAAATGGGACCTGAGGATGTCTACAAGGACAGATGTAGGGCGAGATGTGGAAAAGGTTGAGGGAACAGCCAGCATGGCTGTGCCACCAAAACAGGAGCAGAAGAAGACTATGACCTGTCAGACAGGCATCACCTCCAGTCACTGCTTCCCAGTCAGCTCCTGTAGGAGAGCAGGAACTCCCCTCCCTTGGGACACACCACATCTGACCCTAAGGGGTGACCCACATCATGCAATGGAGAGGGACAGGGATCTTCCAACAAAAAGCCACAGCCTCATTCTCCCCCAGACCAAAGAGCATCGGTGCAGGTTCCTGCCAGCACTCTGCAAAGTCACTTTAAGACAAAAATGTCACCGTGGAAGAACAAGCTACAGCACGGGTGGCCCAGATCCTTCTCCAGCATCAACATAAACTCTGTGACCCAAGAGGAGGAACAGTAGGTGTGGATCTCAGGAGGGCAGTTGGGGAGGTTTGAGTTGCTTTTGTTTGCTACTTGTGAACAGTTCTTATCAAGCAGCTTCATTTTGAGCCAAGGATGGAGCTAACGCTGATGACATCTGTGACCGAGCGATACTCCTGATGCAGGCAAGTCCTGCTCCCACCCTCCATCCCACCCCACAAGTGGCCACGTCCCTGCACAAGGTTGACTGTACACCCGGAGACCCCTGTTTTAATAACTGACGTTATTTCCCAAAAGCAGGAAGTTTTCTCCAATTAACTTGTACAGCTTCTCCACAGAAGAATGTTAAGAAATAGGGGATGGAAAAGCCAAGACCTGCCACAGCTACTGGCTTCTCCTGAGCATCTCACATCTTTTATCAACACCTACGGGATCAATGATTCTGGTAGACCAGGGGCAGTGAAGAGGTTATTCACCCACTTTGTAGAAGATGACACTGAATCAGTACAAGACCCTGAAAGCTGAAAAGAAGCTGAGATGGCCGGGAAAGCAAAGATCTGCATAGCTACTGACTTTATATAGCTTTGCTCCTCCTGAGTACCTCATGTCCTTTACCAACACCTATGTGATCAAAGCTGCTGGTAGATCAAGGATGGAGAAGAGGATAGGCATCCCCTTGGTGGAGGGATACACTGAATCCATCCAAGACTTCAAAGAGAAGCTGAGAAGGGGAAACAGCAAACCGGAGAGAAAAGCTACAAAGACTGAGTTTTCCAACCCTGCCCTCATCCCATTGCTGTCACGGGCAAAACTAGTAATCGCTGCAATTTGCTGATCTCAGAGTTCACATCAGAGAGCTAAAACTCTTTGGAATGCTTCTCTACACACGGCCACCAAAACAGACAGTTTCAATAGCAAGCAACCAGAAACATTGTGCAAGAACATGTTGCTAGAGCTCATCTTCATATCTCTGTCCTGTCAGGATGAAACCACAGCTCCACTACCAGGGAGTGACAAGTCTCTGCCAGCACTGCCATGAAAAAGTGCAGCTCCACTGGCTTTTAAAAAGATGGTGAGTGCTTACTGCGGGTGGTGAAGATGTAAGGGTTGGTGGAACAAGAGCTAGAGATTACCCCAGTGGCTGGAATCATAGCAGAGGGTGAGCATGTGGGGTTTCCATGTGGGGTTTTACACGCCACTTCACTCATGCTGGCAGCCACTTGAGAAATTATATTTCATGGTACTGCATGGCAAGACCAGAGAGGAGAAACCACTTAAGATGAAACCAAGTGTTGAAGTCGAAGCGTTCAAAGTCAGGTTGGATGGGGCTCTGGGCAGCCTGATCTGGTGAGAGGTGTCCCTGCCTATGGCAGGGGGTAGAAACTGGATGATCTCTGAGATCCCTTTCAACCCAAACCATTCTATAACTGTATGAAGCCTCAAGATCAGAGATAAGGTAAAGAACTGAATTTGAAAGGTGGATGAAACTGCTTCTCCAGAAAGGCCCACAAAGCTTTAAATTTAATTATCAACAACCTACAGGGTTTCCTGGAAACACTGCTGCTCTTCTGCACAGAGCTCTCAGATTTTCCCATTTCTTTTAATATTTATGTTAACATATCCATCCTTACTATGAAAGTTGGGGACACATATGAAACCATACCATTTCCTGACACAAAACACTGCTCAGTTCCTGGAAGGTCAAGAGGAAGGAATAGATCGGGTACCTAAGAGAAGAACTTTGACCAAAGTCTAAATCTTGGTGAGACCCAGGCCCAGGTTGCCAGGTCGGGTTGGGCCTTGGCGCTCTGAACAACCTGCTCTGGTTGGGGATGTCCCTGCTCACTGCATGGGGCTGGACTGGAGGAGCTTCGAAGGTCCCTTCAGCCCAATTCATGCTATGATTTTATAAAATCTTACATCTAGTTCTTCCTCCTTGGAGCTGTCACAGCAGGGTGGGGACACTTAGAAGCCAACATCATTGCACAGCAACAAAAGCTCAGGACTAACCAACTCCAAAGATGCCGACAGAAGGCACCAAGGCTGGAAAAAAAGCCTTAACCTGGTCATCATGATCTTGGCAAGAACAAGGTGATTTATTTCCCTCTTGTTAGGAGCAGGTTCACCTTATCTCCACATGCTCAGCTCACTTAAGCAGGGAAAGGGATAGTTTGCACAGGTGAGAAGATGATTCAAGCAGCTGCCAAGCTCAGGGAGCACCCAGATAGGGGGAAAGGGTTTGCTCCTGGCTACGGCACAACGCAAAGCAGAGGAAGGGTGTGTGACCAGGAGCAGGCACAGCTAGCGAGCGTCATCCTGGGCCAGGGATTTGCCTAAGTACCTGTTCTCAGAAGGCTTTAGCCATTCTTTAAACAGGAATTAGGATCCTTGCCAGCTTGGGATCATGCATGGTGCCAAGAATCAGAGAATTGCTGAGGATGGAAAAGACCTTTAAGATCATCAGTTCCAACCATGAACCTAACTGTCCCAAGGCCACAGCTAAACCATGGCCCTAAGCTCCACATCGCCACAACTTAGAAACACGTCCAGGGACGTAGATTCAGCTCCCTTCCTGGGCACCCTGTTCCAAGGCCTCATGACCTTTCCACAGAGAAGTTTTTCCTCATGGACAACCTCAACTTCCTCCAGATGNCCAAGGCCTCATGACCTTTCCACAGAGAAGTTTTTCCTCATGGCCAACCTCAACTTCCTCCAGATGGAGCAACTTGAGGCTGTTTCCTCTTGTCCTGTCACTTGTTCCTTGGGAAAAGAGACCAACCCCCACCTCCCTACAATCTCCTTTCAGGTAGCTGTAGACAGCAAAATGTCTCTTCTCTGCCTCCTCATGGGGAAAGCAAGCAGGTTTTAAGGAGGAGAATGAAGACCCAGATTGGACTTGGGGCTCAGAAAATTCTGAGGGCACCAGGATTCATGGTTTAGGATGGGACACCAGCATCTCGCTAAGTAATCACACAACAGTGAGAACATCAGGTGTAAACATCAAGGTACAGATGATCTCCCCTTCGTACCCTGCTGGAATCACTCCTTGCTGGAGTTGGCCCTCCCAAGGGGAGTACTGGCTGCAGTACAAATCCCAAGTCCATCAGGAGACCGCAGAGGTCAGGCCTCCCTTTTCCATTATTTCATTTCCCATCACCCACGCTCTCCTCCCCCTGCCTGGTCCCGAGGTCAGAATTTTGCGGTTTCATGAAGGTGACGGCAAACAGAGAAGATAAAGTGTTGGCAAAGGAGCCTGGAGGTACCTTGGAGTCACCAGCTGTGGCTGCTTAACCCTCCCTTAATAGGAAATGAATAGGATCCAAAGCAAAGTGGCATCTCACTCCACTGGCCAAGACCCCCAAGTCAGGGACAGGACACCTCAAATCTACTACCTCACCCCCACAAGCTGGGAAAGAGCTTGTCCTGTTGAGGACAGGATGCATTAGACATCACCTATGTCATCACACCAGCCCTTTGCCACCACCTTTGCTGACAGAGGACACAGACAGGAGGATGATCCCCTCCCTATCTGTTTGACTCCAACATCCCTCCCGAAAACCAGGCTGTCCTGCCTTGGGGACTGTAAGGGAGTTCCAGAGTGCCAATAGGGTCTCAGTCCCACCCCACCCCAATTGGTACTTCATCCTGGGACCCTGATCAGCTCCCCAGTTTCCCTGAAATGGAAAGGAAGGGGGAAAGAGATAAAAAGGAAAGCAAAGGAAAAGAAACAAAGGGTTTCCCATGCGTGTCTGCCCCCTCTCACCTTCCTCTTGTGGCGGTGGATGTCACCGATGGAGTTGGCCACAGTGTTGGGTCCCAGCAGCATGCGGGTGCTGCGTGGCCACTCGGTGCTGACCAGGTGATGTTCCCCCATCAGGATCTTCCGCACGTTCTCTGCGCCCGTCACCCGCACTAGTGGTCGACCCAGCAAGTGTGTCTTGAACACGTTCCCATATTTCTCCCGACGGGAAGATTGGAAGCAGGAACCCTGTGGGAGATGGGGAACATACACAAAAAGGGTTGGAGAGAGCAGTGTTACCCACAGCTGCTCCCTGCTCACTAGGAGCATCTTGCACAAACACAGGGAGTAAAGGGTTAATCCACCCTGGGGGGGTTAAGGGGGTGTAGAAATGGTCTCCCAAACCCCAGTCTTCCCTTTCTCCTCCTGCCTTTTACTTCTACTTTTACATCTCCTGGCACTTCTGAGCCATTTCCCCCCCTTTTTTTCTTCTTTTTCCCTTTCTCTCTTCCCTCTCCTTTCCTCCCCCCCTTCCCCCCACTTCTCTTTTTCCACTTTTCCTCTTTTTTTCAGCGATTCTTCCCCCCCCCTTTTTCCTCTTTTCCCTTTTCTTTCCCCCCTTTTACTCCCCCCCCTTCTTCTCCATTTAAACCAATTCCTCCCCCCTTTTTTTTTCACCGAATTACTCGAAAGGCTGCGATTTACCTAAGTAAATCTCCAGATTGGAGCCTCTTTAATAACTTTCCCACATGCTCCGGGGTTGGGGTTGGAGGGGGGGCGGTAGGTTGT
>VZRI01008074.1:61743-91001 GCA_013397515.1 Upupa epops | reverse complement strand
AAAGGGCTTTGGCAGCACGATCGTGGCTTTGAAGATTAGCTCCGGGTGCAATAAACGTGCGTAACGTTAACTTGGTCACATAACAGCGCCGGGTTTGCTGTTAGGTCACACGCACAGATCGTGCCTGTCCCCACCTGGTCAGATGCCAGCATCTCGAGGCATCCATCCCCTTTGGCTCATCAGAATAAGAACAGTCCCCTCAACACGCTCCAGATGCCGCATTAGATCTGCAGACCCCTATCGGGGTGACAGCAAGGGAGTGTCCGCATTGGCGTGGGCAACAAGAAGAAAGTTTGTTGCGTCCCCTCTCCCATTCCTGACTTGTGCTGCAAGATGACATCTTCACTTTTTTTTTCCTGTAAGAGTTTTTTTCCATCTCCTTGCTGACCACATGAAAATGTTACCTAAATAAAGATCAGCTCTGCCTTGCGAAGGAGGAGAGCAGAGAAGCAATGAGCTTAGGTTTAACTGGATGGGTGTCCGCTCACCGTGGAAAGCAGTTAGCAGTTTTAGAAAGCTGGAGGGAAAGGGTTAGCCATCAGGGCTAACCATGCCAACCCAGCATCCAGTAGCTGAATACCCTGGTTTCGTGTCCCCAGTTGCTTAGCTGAAGCTGTGTGTTGCAACCTTGCTCACCTGGTTGAAACTCAATGTGCAAACAATCCCCAGGGGTGATGACAGCTCAGCTGTAAACAGGCAGGGTGATAACACAGCATGTCTGCCCAGAGGGATCAGAAATGAGCTTCATAAAGCTTGGACTGGGACAAGAAAACAAATTCTCTCCAAGGCAGACATCCAGCATGCCAGAGCTTTTGTTATTTCAGCAGGATGTTAACAGGAATGCTTTCTGGGGTGAGTTGGGTGGGGTTTGTGCTCTATCTTTATGCCCAAGCCTCCATTTCCCCTTCTTTCTCAAGATCCAAATCCCTGTATCTATGTGATCTGTTCGCAAGGCCATCAAATGCTTCACTTTTTTTTTCCTGTAAGAGGTTTGAAGATAGAAAAAAATAGATTTAGGCTGGACATGAAGGAAAAGTTCTTTAATCTGAGGGTGGGAGATCGCTGGAACAGGTTGCCTAGAGAGGTGATGGAGGCCCTATTCCTGGAGCTATTCAAGGTCAGGCTGGATGGGGCTCTGGGCAGTCTGATCTAGGGAGTGGTGTCTAGATCTTCGGAGGTCTCTTCCAAGTGAAAACACTCCATGATTCTATGATCCGAGGCTTCAGTTTTCAGTGAGGTTCAAGTGCTCACTGGTGTCCTTGCCTGTGTGTTTTAACACTTTAGGAAAAAATCCCAAAGCCAGCACAACTCTTGCCCAAGAGCCTTTGCCCAAGTGCATGTTTTGGATGTTTCCAATGCAGCTGGCATGGTGGCAGAGATGAGAAGGTGGTTACTGTCCAACTCCATGCTTGTCCTGCCCTGGGTCTCTTCAAATCCAGTTGCTTCTACCCCAGCAAGAACAATGTCAGGACAGCCTGGTTCATGGAGCAGAGCACCCCAAAAGAAGGTCACGTACAGGATTCCCACCCTGTTGAAGTGCCAGAGCCTGCCTTCGCATTGGACAGGCAGCCCTGTGCTCACCCTGCTTAGGATCAGCCTGAGTGTGCTGCCTGCAGCCAGGCTCCTTCTGGAAATAAAAGCTCTTTCCTGAGTGCAGAAGGTTTTTTTTATTTTTTATTATTATATTTATGTATTTATTTATTTATTTATTTACTTTTTTTTATTTTTTAGTGATCAGGTTTTGGAAGGGGCTGCCCACAGAGGTGGTTGGGTCACCGTCTCTGATGGTGTTCAAGGTTAGGCTGGATGAAGTGCTGAGTGCCATGATCTAGATGTCAGATGTTTAGCGTTACTTGGTTGGTTTTAGGTTGGACTGGATGATCTTTAAGGTCTTTTCCAGTCTCATCATCATTACTGTGAGACTGTGATACCTTCCTTGTTCGAGGGGAGACAGGCAACATTGCTCCTAGCAGAATTAATGGAACAAGTCCCAAGTCCCATTTGTTTTTTGTCACTTGAGCTGAAGTGTCCCAACCTCACTGAAACGTGACTGTCATTAGGTCTTTTCCCATCTGCAAATGTGGAGTTTTCAGTTTGCTTTAAATAAAGCCGCTTCGCAGTGGGCATACGTGCTTGTTCCCGTGGTTTATTGATGAGAGATGATTGCACTGAGTGTTACTTTCACAGCCAAAACAACTTTCTAAATCTGGAAGATGTTTAAATAATTAAGACTCAATCTGGCAGTTTAAAAATAAAAAATATGAACTATTTGCAACTTCAGATGCAAAATTAATGGAACTGGGCCTAGGGAGTGTAGGCAGAGAGGCCTCTGGTTGCCCAGGGAGGTTGTGGCTGCCCCTTCCCTGGAAGTGTTCAAGGCCAGATTGGATGGGGCCTTGAGCACCCTGGTCTAGTGGGGGTGTCCCTGCTCATGGCAGGGGGGGTGGAACGAGATGATCTTTAAGGTCGCTTCCAACCTGAACCATTCTATGAATCTATGAAGCAGGAGAAGGAGCAGGAGAAGGATGTAAGGCTGGTAGCACCCATGCCTTGTCCCACCCTGCCCATGCTGGGTCCTCATGCTTGGCTTAAATGAGGAGGGTCTGTCCACCCCATAGCTATGTTGAGTAGCTGGCACTCCTGGAGCAGAGCATGACTTCTGATGGAGGAAATCATAGGATCATAGAATGGCAGGGGTTGGAAAAGTCTTCTGGAGATCATCTAGTCCAACCTCCCTGCTCAAGAAAGATAACAGTGGATATCATACAGGGACATGTCCAGGTGGATTTTGAATGTCTCCAGAAGAGACTCCATGACCTCTCAGAGCAGCCTGTTCCAGCTCTTTGTTAGGATGAATCTGGGGGGGAACTCTACCTTAGCAATCTGCCTCCAGCATAAGACTCCCAGCCCATCCACAGAAGTGCTGGTTCTTCCCTTTTCCAAACTCTCCAAAGTCCTTGTGCTGTTATCAGCCAGAGAACAAACACAAGGTCATGGCATGGGAAGTGTCATTGCAGGATTACTCGTTTGTGAGAGCTGAGTGAACAAAGCCACTAAAGGTTTGCAATTCAGTGAGGCATAGGGGCTGGCCAGCACTGTTCTGGGCTGCAGAGATACTGACTCTCAGTGTTGTACCTGTCCTCCTGGAGCATCTGCAAGGTTGTCAGGAGTAAAGATATTGCTGTTGGCCAATGGATGAAATTGATGGTGGTGTGTTTGCTTAGGAAGGGACTCAGAGACCTCATTAACAGAGTGGGATCAATGAAACTAGAGTTCACAGAAGGGCAAATTACACATAATTAGCGATTTGGGCAGAAGGGTCATCAGGGCATATTTAAAATAAGTTATACATTGAGTTCAATTTTTATCTGTGTCTTGTGACTTGTATCTAAATTGGACAGACATGGGTTTGACAAGTGGATCACTCTTTAGGTAAGGAATCATCTGGACGGTCAATCAACAGCTTGATGTCCAAGTGGAGACCGGTGATAAGCAGCATTCCTCAGATGTCAGTGTTTGGACTGGTTCTGTTCGATGTCTTTGTCAGTATGGTAGGTTAGAATCTAGGACCTAGATGTCCAAGTGCAAGGTCCCACAGATGGGTTGGTGCAATCCCGAGCACACATCCAGACTGGGTGGTGAATGAATTGAGAGCAGCCCTGTGGAGAAGGACTTGTCAGCACTGGTGGATGAAAAATTGAGTATGAGCCAGACATGTGCACTTGCAGCCCAGAAAGCTAACTGCATCAAAAGAAGCATGTTCAGGAGGTTGAGAGAAGTGATTCTCCCACACTGCTCTCTTGAGACCCCTCTTGGATTAGTGTGACGGGGGCCTACAAGAAATCTAGGACGGGACACTTTCCAAGGGCATGTCATGGTTGAACAAGGCATAATGGCTTTAAGCTGAAAGAGGACAGACTAGATTAAAAGAAGAAGTTCATTATAAGAGTGGTGAGGCACTTGAACAGACCGCCTGGAGAAGCTGAAGATATTCCCTCCCTGCAATTGTTCAAGGCCAAGTTGGACAGGGTGTTGAGCAACCTGATCTAGTGGGAGGTGTCCCTGCCCATGGCAGTAAGGTTGGAACTAGATGATCTTTAAGATCCTTTCCAACCCAAACAATTCTATGTTTCTATTGTTCTGTTGTTCTATGATTCTATGACTACTGTAATTCTGCTTTTCAGGAGAGGAGAGTCAGCATCTGAGCACTGTGGAAAGCTGAGTTCTAGGTGACACAGCCTAGCCTAGGTAGCAGCAGCAGCATCAGAGATGACAAGGGGCCTCAGAAGATCCTACCTAGGTTAAATAGATGCTAGCATTTGAGAGTGTGGGTAGAAGGAGAATAGCTGGAGCAGCCAGAATACATACACAGCACTGGGGAGACAGAAGAGTTTGGACTAGAAGGTCCACCAATGTGGTGGGTGAAATTAGACTTCATAAGATGTTAGGATTGTGTATTGCAGGGAAACAAGCCTGAACAAGGTTCTTCTGGGGATGTGAGCAACCCAATCTGCCTTCTTTTTGAAATATCTCTTAGCTATGCCTACTTAGTAGTGGCTCTTCATATACACAATGAATACGTCCTTGTTTTGATTAGAAACAAATTAATTCCATTTTTTTTCAGGAATTAACAAATTGATTAGAATAAATACCATTTGCCACACAGTCATCTTAACGGGAATTTTCAGTTCTGCCTGGGTTTGTCTTGGCTTCCCTCCAGGCTGTCTGTAGCTGCACCGTGTTCTTTATCAGTGAGATAAGAGGAGTGTGATTATTGTTCTTTTTAAATCACATACTGGCTTGAAATTTCAGCATCTACCTCTTCTGAATGTGGCGTTTTATTCCACTGTACAAACCACAAGCACTTCATGCTGCTTGTACAACTCTGTCTAACTTTTAAGTACTTGATCTTCGTAGAAAAAGCTTCCAAATGAGGTTTTCTTCATAAATTTGTACTTGGCAGGTCTCACAAGCAAGTGGCTGCCCTTCTGAGATTCCAAACCCAAAACTGGTGTGAACACACTAACTCTCTGTTCTGCACTATGATCATGTTACAGTCTGGTGTCAACTTTTAAGGGTGCTTTTTGCTCACTGGCACTAAGGGTAAAATTCTCACAAGCTAGAGTGGAGGCAGGGGTTTGGCCCTAAGTATGTTGTGCATTAGCAGCAGTTACATTTCTGTTTCCTCTTCCTTTTCATCTATCTCCATGCAGTGCTGTAGGCAAATGATTGAATATGACTGAAGACTTGCTCAGAACTCACCAAACTTGCAGCATATTTTAGGAGCCGGGCTTAACTGAAATTGTTATTTATAAGAGCAAATATTTTATTTCTTGTAAAAATACATCAAATAATTTGGAGGTTTTCTCTGTCTCTGATATCAGTATTTTTTTCTGTCCCACCATGCAGCCCATCATTTTAGAGAGAACATTTGATTAAAGTTCACTCCTATCAATGACTCCTTAGTGACTTGGGATTGTCAATTGGCTGCTAAAGGTTTAATTGTCCAAAGCTGAGTAAATAACAAGCCCCAGGAATCTAGCTGATATATACCTGGCTTTTGCCCCCGTGGCACAGCTGCTGGGACTGCCAACAAGGAGACACATGAGAAATAAATGGTGTTTCTGATGAGCAAGTCTTGTGTGAAAATGGTAAAATAATAAAAAAACAAACCCTCTTCCTTATCCTCAGATGTCAGAGGAGCTGGGGTGACACTAGGTATAAATTCTGAGCCGTGTAAGCCCAGTCACATTCAATCCATTGAACTACCACAGTTACAGAGGCACAAACACCTCACTACACCGTCAGTACCAGTCTTGATCCATGGGCTCACATGGCCAAACCCTAAAAAGTTGGGCTGTGCCCAATGAGAAACCCTTAGCCCTGGCTTAATGACTACAGCAGTTTATTAAAGCAACAGCAAGTCAAGTTCTTTTAGAGAGTTGGTGATGACATAACGTCTGCAAAAGCACATGCAGATATTAGTTTAAACTAGTACAGCCAGGCTATAACTACATGAAACTACAACTGCTCTATAGAGTTTTCCAAGGTTTTTCCATGTTTTCCCCTAGGAATCACTCCATGTAATGCCTTAATTTTAACCTAAATTCAGTTCCCAAGCCACATTCATTCCACAGCATGCAGGACAGAAGCAGGTAGTTTCAGAGTGAACACAAAGAAAGTGATCGCTTAATCTTGAGGCATAAATACTCAGCTAACCCACATAGGTACTGCCCATGGGTTCTTCTTAGCCTGTCATATCTTTGCCAACATCCACTGAAGCGGCAATCAGGAGCATCTTACTTAGAACCCTGTACTCAAACCATGCCTCTCTCACTGGCAAACCCAGTTTCTGGGAAGGCATGACCCACCTTAGCCCATACTGGTGGCTAAGGTGGCTAGTGCTGATGGCTGCACCATGCAGGGAACAATGCAGGATGTAAAGATCATCTCACCCAAAGTCAAGGCCTTTGGCTTGATCTCACCCAGGTACTCTTCTGTCCCACTGGCTCTGCTGCAACCCCAGAGAGCCCTGGGAGGCTGGCCCTTCTCTCTTTTGCCCTGCCTACTTTTGAGTATTCCCCTTGCAATTTGTGCACATAGGCAGTTAAGAGGGGAAAGCGTATTGTCACTTCATCTATCAAGCAGCTTCTGCTGTAGAGTGCTTTTCTAAGAGCTAAAGGTAATCACAGCAAAGTGAATAAAGTGCAATATTTTGCATTAGTCATTGTATGCCTGCTCCTCATCTGTTCCTGTTATAGTGCCTTCTTGTTGACTTACTGTATGGATTATAATACCTAATCCTTTGAAGCAACATTCATTCTTCCAAAATGACATCATAAAGCCATCGTAGAATTGTTCAGGTTGGAAAAGACCTTTAAGATTATTACGGTCGACAACTAACCCAACTGTTCCAAGGCCACCGCTAAACCATGTCCCAAAGCTCCACATCCCCATGACTTTTAAACATGTTCAAGGATGTCAATTTAACCCCCTGCCTGGACAGCCTGTTCCAAGGCCTGATTGCCCTTTCAATGTAGATTTTTTTTCTAATCTTCAGCCTAAACTGCTAGAGAACCTAGGGCCATTTCCTTTTGCCCTATCACTTATTAACTGTGAGAAGACACTAAACTCCCACTTCTCTACAANTTATTAACTGTGAGAAGACACTAACTCCCACTTCTCTACAATCAGCCTGCAGGTTGTTGTAGAGAGCAGTAAGTTCTCCCTTCAGCCTCCTTTTCTTCAGACTAAACAGTCCCAGCTCCCTCAGCTGCAACTCACAAGGTTTGTTCTCTGCACCCTTCACTGATCCAGTTGCCCTTCTCTAGACCCTCTCCAGCACCTCAATATCCTTCTTGTATCGAGATGCCCAAACCTGAGCACAGTAAGGTTCATCATGGTTTGAAAAGACCTTAAAGACCATCAGGTCCTCGAGGTGTGGAATCACCAGTGCCAAATCAAGGGGAATAGTCATTGTCCAGTGCAGCTTGTTGTCAGTGCTCAAAACTAGTGGGGCTGGGATTCAGACCTGCCACCATACTACACCGGGGCAGTAAGAGTACAACACTGTATTTCCTGTAAGAGTATTACATAGGGTCTGGGGGACCAGCTAAGAGCAGCAATTGTGATCACTCTTCATCTGCCATGCTCCCCACCCCTTTCTTTGTAATCACAGCCGGTGTAAACCGTTTGAGATATTCCTGTGATTGAGAGATACAGCGTCCCACTGCCTAGAGTAACTTTTACATTGTACTGCCGTCTCCTAGCGAAGGAAGAAATCGGGGAAAGTGTTTTCCTAAGTGCTCTGACTCTGAACTGTTGTCATTCCACATTGGAATGCTTCAAGCATTCAATCCATTGAAATCATCTTGTTGCTGAACTTTGTGGCACCTACTCTTACCTGGCAGGGTAGTTATTAAATCATTACTGCATTCACGTATTTGAGGAGACTGTTACCCTACAGAGCACTCAGATCCTCCTGTAGTTCCTTTCCTCTCTCAGCCTGAAGTCTTCACAGGGGATCTTTTCTGCATTTTGGAAAAACCCATTAAACCTGGACATTTGTCCGGAGTTGAAGTTACTGCATGTGATTTTAACAGTCTGATTTATTGTGGGAGCACTGTGCAAAGCTTCCCTTTCCTGGCTGCAGGATGCTAGAGCCACAGTACACAACACTGAGCCCATCCTATGCGTCTTCCCAGGAGATAAGCTCACTGTAAGTCTGATGTGCTGTCTTGGTTGCTTACTCAGCCAAAAAAGGACCTTCCTACCTGATATAAACCATTCAGATACTCTTTCTCACTTTTAACGATGGTTCCAGCTCTCACCTGGGCAGGCAGAACCAGTCTTTGCCCTGCGAAGCCTTCTTGGATTTTCACTTGCACAGCCTGAAAAGAAGGAAGACTGGGAATCTATTTTTTAATTGGAGAAAAAACCCGAACAAACCCAACCAAGTTAAAGATGAAGCACTCAAAATAACTATCGTGTTATGGTTTTTCCACTTCTCACTGACCATCATCAGAGGGTCCCCTGAAGCTGTGCAGCTGAAAAGGTAAATACCCAAAACAGTGATTGCTGCTGGTATTGACAGCCAGAAAAGTACTGTAAGATGACTTGGTACCCGATCTGTGAGGTGCCAACCCAGGTCAGATTTTGTGCAGGGGGTGTTTAGTATAAACTTGCTTCTTAGACAAAAAATGGTTTGATCTTTTTCTCCGAGGAATGCATTTTTATCTCAGCTCTGAGCAAGCCTTGATATAGGTAGACACTAGGATAGTAATGGTAGATATTCACACATCCTATCCTCATCCTCATTCTGTGCCTGTTTTGGCCACTTACATTGTAAATTCCTCCCAGGGCAGGGACTCTTTCCCACTACATGCATGTAGAGTGGACCTCAAATGTTTAGGGGATGGGAGAAGGGCATCCCAGTGTTGCACCCCCTGGAATAATATTAATAATGAC
Source organism: Upupa epops (assembly GCA_013397515.1). Classification (NCBI taxonomy): domain Eukaryota; kingdom Metazoa; phylum Chordata; class Aves; order Bucerotiformes; family Upupidae; genus Upupa; species Upupa epops. Next base: position 82,034 of record VZRI01008074.1, on the reverse strand, counting down.
CCAGGGAGCCCTAAGTTACATCTGGGAACAGCTTTGGTAGCTCTCCAGAGAGGCCTCTCTGGGTCATGGTGAGGTTGTAAGGAAAAAAATGTCTTAATGGTTATGAAAACCATTCTACCACCCTTAGGCACCACGAGATTTTCCTGGTTATAGCCAAAGACACCAAACTGCTTCTGCTGTGCAAAGACAGCAGACAAAATGAGCATCTCTAGCCACATGGCTCACTATGTTCCAAATGCATCGGTTGAGATCGGGACTGCCAACCAAAATCTTCCATCACAGCCCACAGGATGTTGTAGTGCGGTCCTGGGAATCACAGAATCAGGGATCAGAAGGGACCTTGAAAGATCATCTAGTCCAATCCCCCTGCCACAGCAGGATCAAGTTGCACAGGAACACATCCAGGCGAGTCTTAAACGTTCTTGATTTGAGTAGAGGCTGCCGACTCTGGGGCATGGTACTTCTGTTGTTCAAAGGAACAAGCCTGGTGCATGCTTTGAAAGATAAATTCTATTAGAAACAATGTCCTGGTCAGGCTTGTTAATTTCTGCTTGAGGCCATTGTCTCTCCTAGAAGTCTTTTAACCAGAAATACTGATAATAACAATTAAAAATAAAAAAGCAACTACATCAGGCTTCAGCATGAAAGCAGGATTTTAATACACTTGGGTTTGCTTCCAGCATTGGATTTTTTTGTGTTGCTGACGCAACACTGCTCCAAAGACCCTTCTTTTATGAATAAATGCATCTGAGCTTACAGACAGGACTATAAACACAACCTTTTCACAAAGTTTGACACCTGTTTGGATGCCACCTAACATCTATCCCATCCCTGTGATGAAGAATTTGCTCTATAATCTTATTTTCAACCTCTCACTCACGTAGTTTTTTGCATCTTAGCATTTCCAAGTTGTACCATGCTAAACCCGCTCACTGGTCTGCTAGGATCCTTGTTACTAGTCCTTAGATGCAAACTTTCACTTCAGGATTTGAAGAGTCCGTAGGATAATGAAGCTTTCTTGCATTTATTGATTTATTTGAAAAGCTGTAGGAGAGCGGAATGATTCCACCATTGCCAGAAGCCATTTCCTCAGCATTCACATCAATATCCATCCTACTTAGCTGCAATGTGCACGTCTGCTTCATGGAAATACTTCAATTATGAGTTGCTTGGGCTTTTTTTTGTCTGCCCTTACTTCTCTCATGTAACCTCATTTGAAATGAGGGAACTCCCTTTCTGTGAACCCTGTTACAGTTTTGTCTCTTGCATCTAAGGTTAAGTTTTCACTGATTTCTGTGATAAAAAGTTCTGGGTTTGAACTTGATCTCATTTTATGGTTTGGCTGTGCCAACACAGAATCAGGGATTGGAAGGGACCTCGAAGGGACCACAGCAGGATCACCCAGACCAAGTCACAGAACCGAACATAACGGACTGGAAGCGACCTGGAAGGATCATCCAGTCCAATCGCCCTGCCACAGCAGGATCACCCAGACCAAGTCCAGGTGGGTTTCAAATGTCTACAGAGAAGGAGACTCCACAAAGCCCCAGGTAGCCCCCTCTAGTGCCCCATCACCCTCCCTGGGAAGAATCTTTTAGATGTTTTGTTAATTTTAAATACCAGCTCATATCAGATGTGAAGTTTCTTGTCTTAAGGCCTCCTTGACATCACAAAGTTCATTGAAACACAGGAAGAACCAGAAACTTCTGAGCGGTGCTATGGCTGGTTCACTGCTACCTTCAGCCTCCCTGTGGGAACAGCTGCTGAGGGATGTCCCCAGACCTATTCATCTCCAGAATGGCTTCTCTGTGTCAGGGTGTAACAGCTGGAGCTCAGAAATGCCAGGCTACTGCTGGTTTAATAAGTGACAACATTGATCACAGAAAAAAAATCATGTTTCTGTTGGAAATGAAGTGCCTCAGCCTTATTCCTCTTACAGCTACCTGAAGGGAGGTCATACAGAGGAGGGAGTTGATCTTTTCCCCCAAGTCACTAACAATAGGACAAGTGAAACTTCTTCCCAGGGAGAGTACCTTCCTCCCAGGGAGAGTACTGGAGCACTGGAACAGGCTGCCCAGGAGGGTTGTGGAGTCTCCTTATCTGGAGATGTTCCAGACCCTCCTGGCTGGGTTCTTGTGCGACTTGGTCTGGGTGATCCTGCTGTGGCAGGGGGATTGGACTGGATGATCTTTCAAAGTCCCTTCCGATCCCTAATGATTCTATGATTCTAAGAGGAAATGGCCTCAAGTCGTGCCAGGTGACGGTTAGGTTGGACACCAGGAAAAATTTCTTCACTGACAGAGCAGTGAGGGATTGGAACAGACTGTCCAGGGAGGTGGAATTGCTGTCCCTGGAGGTATTAAAATAAACCACATAGGTGTGACCCTGGGGGACATGGTTTGTTGGGCATGATGGAGCTGGCTTGACAGTTGGAGTTGATGATCTTGGATTTCTCTTCTGATCTTAATGATTCTATGATGTAACTATTGCTCCTGCATCAGGTCTTATTCAGCTTCAGGGACCTCTTACGTGTCTGAGCCCTTACAAGAAAGAAATTAGCTCGGTGCATATCGGGGACTGTTATCGCTACTAACAGCTGTCCTTGTCACCAAACGCTCTTCCAGACACATAAATGACAGTGCCTTTGTTCTCATAATTACAGTATCACCACCAACATTCTGTAATTAGATACGTTGAAAATTGTCTGAGCAACTACTTATTGCTGAAATGATCTAAACTCTGGATGCAGCTGTCACTGAGAAAAACCCCTTCAGAGCATTAGCTCCAGCAGAGGCAGTTCCTCACCTTCACTACAGCAGAGCTCTTCATGTGGACTTCACATGTGTGGATGGTCTTGGGAAACAGCCCCTCTTCTCTATTATGCACCAGGTGAACACGGTGTGTAGATCTCAGCAGCATGATTTTTTAAAAGCAGTTCCTTTATGCTTCTTGCCAACCCTAAGTGTCAGAGCTTGCTATTTCCAGACAGTAGTTTCTCACTGAATGTGTTTATTTTCTGTGTTGGAGGCTACACAGAGCATCCTCTGAAACTCAGGCAGAACAATCACTTCACTCTTACTCTGTGGAAGGTGCCTGAACCCCGTGTCCCTCATCTCTTGCAGGCAGTGGGTGTGAGCTCCATGGACAAGAGGTTCTAGTTTGGAACTGCTGTCAAACACACCAAATCTTCAATGAGTCCCGATTTCTTCAACCTACTTTTGTGAGGGGAAAAAAAGGTATCACTGAGACCTATTGGCTTTCTACTATAGTCACTGCTCGTATTGTTCTGACAAGGTAGTTGCCTTGTTACACCCCTTGTATGGACCATTGACCTGGTCGCTTCTTGGAACCATTGCTTTTTCTCTCCAGCCTTGCAGAGTGCTGATGGCAGAAGAAAGGCAGCTCAGAGCTGGAGCCTGTGGCTCTGTTCTCATGGACAGGGAAGCAAGGGACTCACTACCAGAACACTTCATCAGAAATTCCCATTCTTGACATAGTTTCTTGTCTCCTAGTTCTTGGCAGGCTTTCTGCTCCCGCCCACACGATAAAGGCTTGTCTAATAACGGCAACAGCGTGAAGCCCATTGAGAGAATTGCAGAATAAATGAATTTCACTGCCCCATTTAATAGTGAGGAGTTTCTTCTTCTAAAGGAAGTGGGAAAATGTGACAGCTGGCTCTTTTTTGACAGTGAAGCAGCTGCATGTGCTGGTCCTGTGTGTGCCTGAAAGCTCAGATGGGCTACCATGGTGCGGCTCTCCCTCAAACGTGTTGGCACTGTAGCTGCTGCAGCCAGGTCCTGCCTTATCAACAAGGAGCTCCACACGACCTGTGGGCATGGCCCCTCCTGCTTTCAACAGATAACTCTGCTAGGCTTGAATCCCATGTTCTATTTGAAGATACAGTGCTTACCATACTCCTGCCCTTTCTTCAACCCTGACCTCTGCCAGACCAACTCTAACGTTTCAGACATCTGACTTCATCTGGAGCATTAGCCTAACGAGGAGGCTCAGCCATCGCAGTTCCCAGACTTTAAGGCATGACTGTCCCCAGAGGTGACAGGATGGGCCTCACAAGCACTGGAAGGCACTGCTATGTCTATCCTGTTTTGCCAATTCCACAACCTAACAAAAGGGAGGCAGCCATCAGCAGAAAACACAGGTAGGTTTTATTGTCAGCCTCTACAGGGCACACACGTGAAACAGCACAGCCAGCAACACAAGACACAAATGACACGATAAACCTGCTCACTGCAGGTGCAACAGAAGGCAGATTGACCCAGAACTTCAACAACAGGGAAATCAACCCCAGACCGTGTTCTGCCATAGCCATGCAGAGACCACCAAGGAGAATACCTGAGAAATGCACAACCCAGTTCATCCAGTTCATTCCTGTCACTGTGAGCTCCAACTGCTAGAGATGAATAGCAGGTCCTTCCAACAACATTCTGCAAGATACAGGCACACTCACAGCTCCCTCTGCAAACAGGCCCTGCTCTTATACTGAGGGGGTACCAGGAGGGGTCACTCAGGGTGCAGGTGCAGCCACTCAGGGCTGTTAAGGACCCTCAAGAGCTTCTCAGGAGCCCAGCCTTTCCTCCTGCATGGCCCTGGTATGGTCTGTGTCCCCACTGCCCAGCACCTACTGGGTTTCTGCCAGCAGTGGAGCTGAAGGCTCTTCCTGGTGGCAAACAGAGAGGGGCCCATCCAGTCTTGCTCTTGACTGTGGTAGGAGCTGCCTGGCCAGCCTTAGTCTTTTCACCTGGCTGTGAGATTCATCCATGTGTGAGCTTGAATTCTCAGCACTTCATCCTAACACCACAGACTGGTGCCTGTGATGACTATGCATGAGAATCAGTTTCTTCCTGCACCAGTGCATGCTGCAGAGCATCACATGCATTTTGTTATGCATCAGCAGGGGAAGCTCACACTCCCCAGATGCATTATGTGCATAGCATCAGCTCTATAACATATGCACCCACAGTCCATGATCACTGCACACCATCCTGCAAGTAACAGCACACATGCAGGGCTGTGCCAGTAACCTGCCCAGGTAGGCTGCCATGAAGACATTCATTTGCTGTCTAGATCCTGATTTACCTTAAACACGGGAGAAAGGCTTCCAGAACAGTGAAACGTGGTTATTTAAACTCAGTTTCACCTGATAGGCTGTGTATACAGTTTTCACTCGTGGTAAACTCCAGAGTGCATCAGAGTGCAGGTCAGTAAGGTGGTTCTCTTCCCTTGAAAGCTAACAACTTACACAGACATCCAGGTAACTGGATAAAATAAAGAGGGGCTGGAATAAGTGACTTGGAGCTTTCAGCTGTTTGAAGTAGCACTATCTTGGCAATGTCTTAGCCTGTCTGACCTCTCTGCATTTTCTCTTTTGCTTCTGAGTGACCCTTTCTCTCCCAGAAGATGGAGTCTTCTTTGGAGACCCTTGCATGTGTTCCCTTCAACAGGGCCTGGCACATCTTTTTTTATCAGGCTATAGTGCCACGGGCAGCTTAGGCTGGATGCCAGGGGAGGCCTGGGCTGCTAATTCACCCATCACATCCTGCAACTGCTTGTGCCAGGAATCCTTCATTGTTCACTTGATCTCAGGGTTGACTCTGGCTGGAATTTAACCCAGCACAAGCAAAGAAGGTTTGCAGAAGCTACACCAACCAACATGAGGGAACCCAATTTGTCCCAGGCTGTGCTCTGGCACTGGGTGTGCCTGTGCCCAGACTGTTAGACCTGCCTGCAGCAGTCTCCCCTCACAGCATTTCAGCTGAGAGATGCTTCTATGTGCCTGTGGAATTTGGGAATTGGGCTGAGGGATGGCCAGAAGGCACTGCTCTTGTCATTTAACCGTGAATGCCTGAGCTCCAGGGCCTGGCCATGTTTCCTGACACGCTTAGTTAAATGACTACTTGTGGTCCATACAGCTGTGACCAACCAACAAAACCCTCCTGTGGAAAAAGAAAGTAGGTGAAGACAGTGTGGTCACGAGGCTCAGGAAAGAACAGAGGAAGTGACCACAGCTGTTGTAAAGGAAGCCGGACTTGACTGAATACCATGAGAACAGGAAGGTGACCTTTACTGTAGACCACTGTATCAGCTGAGTGGATCAACTGGTTGTGGAATTGGCCTGCTCTAAAACAATCAGACAAAATTATCTGCCGGAGCCAGTCAGCCCAGCATGGGGAAGTGTGTGTGTACGTGTGTCTGTGTGTCACAGCCCCACATGGGATGTAAAAACTGAAGATCAAGAAACTTTAACTGTGAAGAGAACAATGGCCTTGAGCTGGCTTCAACCCACCTATTTCTTCCTGATGCCTGGAGATGCCCAGCACTGTCATGGGAACATACAGAAGACAGTGATGGGATCAGTGTTTGTACTGGATCCAGCTATGTACTGCAATAGCTTCGTAGTGCCTGTGCTGTGATTTCAGTACTGTGCTCTATCAGTGTGAACAGTCACCTCGTGTAATGCTCGACAGGTGATGAGCACTACAGCATTAAACTCTGTTCATACAGGGCATCAGAAAGAACCTTCCAGAGAGCATGTTCTTCAGGACAATAGCAAATTCCAGCAAATAAAAGCTGGAAGCAGGAAGAAAATAAGACCACCCGTCCTGCTTGAGTGAGCATGGGATTAAAGCTCATGCCAGTCACCACTGCAGATGCAAGTACTGTGATTTGCTCCTGCTGATGGTCTCAGATTTGACAAGAGGGGCTTCTCTTTCTGCTCTAGTAGCTGTCACTCTCTCAAAAACTGACAGTTAATATATTTTCTGATGTTATTGTTTAACCCCACAAAACCTGTTGTTTCCCTACACTAACTCCTCTCTGCAGCTGAATTTGCAAGGAGGAAGAAGACCACACAGTCAGACCTCATACAGCTAGAGCCAAAGGCAAGCAACTCCACTGCACATGAAACGCTGCTGATCCAGCTCAAGGGGTGATGTGACACAAGGGAGACAGTCCAGTCAAGAGTGAAATATTTTCTGAGACACCTTTCAAAACATAAATCTAGAGGAAGTGGAAACAGAACACGGTGCAGGCTTGCTGGGTTTCCTCTTTAAAAAAAATTGGAGAGCCAAGAGGGAAAGATCTGGTTGACATTTTACACAGAACCAGGGCCCGGCTGCTTCTGAAACTGAAACTGCCATGGATTGAACAACAGGAACAGCCTCCCATCGATTCAGCCAACATTGATTTCACATGGGAAACAGCTCTTAGATCATGGTTAATGACATCACTTTGAGTAAAAGGTATCAAACCACTGCATTTATCTCATTCCCCCTTTAAATAGCATTGTCTCTGAAAAACATCTCTTGTGAAAGGAAAAAACAACCACATTTTGCATTCAGTTCAGTTTTATCTACTGGCAACATTGCTGCATTCTGTGGAAATGATGAGTGGAGGAGTGAAGTTACTGATAGAAGCAATAATAGCTGGAGAGGAGAGACACCCTGGTTCTGTAGACCAGTGCTCAGTAGCTGAACTGTAAAACAGAAAACCCTGTTCTCATCATGGTGTGCTCTTAGAAGATGCCCCTGCAGTCTCAGGTGTGGGCAGCTGGCCCAGCACTTGCCAGGAAGCTTGTATTTCGCTTTCTGCAGCCTTGCTTAACACAGCCCTTGGCCTCTCCTCTCAGGATGTGCCTAAGCCACTCCCTGAGGTAGCAAGGCCAAGATGTTTCGCTTACATCCAGGGACAAGCTGATCTTGACACGGTCCAAACCCCCTCTCCTCCCAGGAATGCCTGAGGAGGTGCCTGGGGACAGCTTGATCCACCAATGTCACCAGCAGCAGATCTGTAGTGACAAACAGCTTGTGTCATGTCCTCTTTAGAGTGCTTTAGCTTCAGCTGAGGAGCAAACGTGCCCTGCCTTTCGGGGGACAGACCACTTCAGGCCATGGCAATCCTATCTCTCTACCAACAGCCTGACCTACAGCCTCTAGCAACTCTCCTCTGGGGAGAATGCAAGGCCAAAGGAAGTGAAGCTACACTCAAACTGCAGAAGATATATTGGCAGCACACGATGCCTCAGCAGCACTGGGTATTGCAGCACAGCCCCCCAGCCAGTGCTTCTAATTGGATGTTCAAAGGGACGGTCTTCTCTACACATCCATTGTGTGACTGATGCTGCACAGAGCGAGTAGGTTGCAGTGGTCAGGCAAGGGGCTCAAACAGGGAGCCCTGCCTGTCCAGGAATCTGGGAAATGATCACAACCTGGCCAGGGAGTGGAGATTCTGGACTGATGCCTGAGGAGCAGGTAACTTGTGCTCAGGTCCCACCGTGAAACAAACTACCAGATAAGGAGAAGCAATAGGTCCTGAGCGCTAGTGGGTCCTGTTCACCTGGATGAAAATGGCAACAGTGGGATGCTGCTGTGCAACCAGTTATCACAGCTGCTGCAAGGGACCAGAGCCGGTCTGCAGAGGTGGAGGTCACCCAGATGACATTGGCTGTTGCTGAGTGAGAAGGGTATGTAGTAGTCTGTCCTGACTCATAGTGGGTGGTTTCAGCAGTGAAAGCAGAGCAACTGGCAGCACAGAGGTGAGCGCAGATGGGCTGTCAAGTTAAGATAAGATGTTACTACTGCTTGTGAAAGTACGTCACTTGCATCCCCACATACCCCAGAGTTGGTCACCTGAACCCCAGGAGGTGGCTGAGGCAGCTGAGATCAAATTGGCTCAGTTTGATTTGGAGAATAATTCATAGCTCGGTATGCCTGTGACAGCTCAGATCACCAAGGAAGGGATACAACACATAGATGAGCTCATGATTGAGGGGAGGATTAGACTAGTGACACTGTTGCTCAAGTTGTGCATTAGTGTGAAATGCTTGTTGCAATCAAGCAAGCCAAGCAGTTCAAGCCTTTGGGAAGGCAGATGATGGCAGAAATGGGCTTATGATGGGAAAGCAACCACTGGGCGGCTGGACACAAACCCAGCTGCCTCTTGGAGTATTCTCCTGGGCCTCAGAAAGTAGATCTTAGGGCAACAAAGCAGCGCAGAAAGAACAGGGTTAGATGGCAAAACTCATTCCTGAAACAATCTCATGGGCCAAAAGCATGGGGCTCGTGGCGTATCTCACTGAGCGATGCAATGGACTGCTGGAAACACACTGGAAGCAATGAAGGGAAGAAGACACTTGAATTTTGGAGCACAGATTTAGCAGAAGCCAACTGCATAATTAAAAGTAGAGCATCTGGCAACTGAGTTAGCCCAGTCCATAAAAACCTTAGGTATTGTAGAAGGGGATGGAGTCCCCTTGGCACAAAGGAAAAGCATCTGGGTTAGTCTTGCTTCAGGCAAAGGCAAACCCACCCGTGGTGTTGCTTTTCTCAAGGACCTGAGTATGCTGGGGGGATGATACAGGAAGATGTGAAAGTCTGATGTGGGAAGTAAATTGTATGATGTCTAACAAGTAGCACCCCTACCACTGTATGTCTGTAGGGTGCTCTATCAGTGGTATCGTGGCAAGAATCACTCACATCAGTGATGCATGGACCTTAATGAAACTGAGCAAGTGGCAGTGATGATGAATTCAAACTGGCTTCTTCAGCTGATGTCCAGCAACTTCTTCACATCCACATCCTCAATCTGCAGACCATCAGCATGGACCACAGTCAGACCAGCCTGGAGATTTCCATGCAGCATGCAACACCGCAACTCCTTCTCTTCTGTCCCAAAAGACTGTTATGAAAGGTAAAGCTCCAAATTCATGGATGAATTCGATGAACACATAAGAGAGATGGCTCAGATTCAGGATGTGATAGCTATTTATAGAATTTATGTAGGTAGTATATACATCCATACACACACAGCAGGAAAAGGAGTGTATCTGGACGTGAAGTATACAACACAGAATAAGGGGTGGAACAGGCCTTGGACTTGACTAGGCTAGGGTTAGTTTTCACCAGAAGCTGGGAGGGCCACAGTCAGGACAGCAGAACCCAGTCAGCCCTGGGATATTCAATGTCATACTGAGGTATTGGTGATGGTATAAATGGCAGAGGGGAAGCTGCCAAGAGAAAGAGTGCAAGATCTGAGCAGCAGTAGTTTCTGGCAGTGAGCAGTTATTTGTCTATCACAGCCTTTATGTTAGCTCATTACTGTTATTACTGGGTTTTCATCTCTTTGTGGTGTTCCAGCAAATTCACTGTGAAAGAGGTTGATCCAGTCAGAATAAAATCCGGTTGGTGACTGGTCTGAACTGGTGTTCATCAGAGCTTAGTATTGGGATTGTTCCTGTTTAATATCTTAATTGATGATTTGAATCATCAGAATTGATGATGGCACAGAGTGCACCCTCCGTAAGTTTGCAGATGACACCAAGTTGGGTGGGTGTGTTGATGTGCACGAGGGTGGAGAGGCCCTACAGGCTGGATCAACGAATCAAGGGCAGTTGTATGAGCTTCAACAAAGCCAAGTGCTGGATGGTGTACTTGCAATGTTATAGGCTTGGAGACAGTGGCTGGAAAGCTGCTCAACATCAAGACATCCCTGTCATCCCTGGACATGTTATAAGGTTAGATCTGGAGTATGGTTTAGCAGAGAGCTAGGGACAGGTAATGGTTGGAATCAATCTTGAACATCAATCTAAATGATTAGGTCCAATCTAAAGAATTCTATGATACACACAGTCAGGACCAAAGTTCCTCCATCCAGTCAGGATTAGTCCCTCAGGTGAAGCCAGATGATACAAGCATTCACTTATCGTAGTTTTCCCAATATCGTTACCAACGTTGCTGGCCACTCCTGGCAGTTACTTTCAGATCATCCTCCTTTTTAAAAAACGTTGCTGCGCCTTCTTTTTCAAATTATCACTGGAATTAAATGTTTATGGTAGTGGTTGTTCATTTTAGATAAGAAAGAGGTTCAGAAAGTAAAACTGAGAACTGGTGGAAACGCTGCAGAAAGCAAAAAAGTGGAAGGTAACTAAGGACAAAGCTGAGGAGCCCAAAGAAATCAGATAAGGTTTGCAGAGATAGTAACAAGCAAATGCTGCCTGGAAGAGAAGAGGACAGTTTGAACAGGCTAAGTAAACTGTAAAGCTATAAAGAATTCTACCTATTTTAACAGTCTCTTTGTCAAAAACTGGTAGTAAAATCCAAACTGTAAGTGTCTTGGTCCAGAACAGCAGCAGAAGCCAGGCTTTCTTGGAAAGATTTGCTAGTGACAGTGGTCCAACCAGCTGAAGGCAAACAATCTCTCCAGTTTCTCCAAGGACCTGAATCTTTCTCCTCTCAAAGGACTGAACTGAAAGTAAACCAAAGGCTGTCGCTCTTCTGCTCAGCTCTCTAGCTGGTCATAGTGCGGAGGGCAAATGGTGGGAGAGCCTCAAAGCACACAGCACCCTGGACTCAGCCCAGTGGCACCTAATCAGCCAGCTCACATCGTTACTTACCCCCAGCAGGTTTTTTGTTGATTTGTCTGTTTTCCAGCCCATGTGGCTGTACAGCACCTGCTGAAATTACCCCCGCAGTGTGGGCTGACTTTGGTGTCCTTCTGCACATGCTAGGAGTGCTTGGGAAGGGGTTTGTGCTGTGTCATGACTGCAGGTGTGGGTGATACACAACTGGAAATTGTCCTCTAGATCCAGAGTGTCTCCCCAGACTTATTAGGGGTACGTGCTTCCAGTCAGAGGAGACCCCTGCCACCTAGTATTGAAGGAAACACACATACAGCAAATTGGACTTAAGAGCCCCAACAGCTTCCCAGTGATAGTTGGCCTCCATTACCTGACTGTTTGCTGTTAGCCTACAGGATAGTAACCTGTTAGCTGCAGGGAACTTAAACTCCAAGTCTTGTTTCATAATTGCCACAGGCTGAGGAGACAAGGCAAGGACTCGTTGACACAACAAGCAGAGCAGCCAGGTGCCAGCAGGGGCAAGCAGCAGCAGCTGTGGGCTGCTTGCTTTGGCCACATGCCCCCAAAATCCTGGAACCTACCTGTCCTGGTCACACTTTACTCTTCCAGCTCTTCCCAGGACCATAAAACAGACTGGCTACGTGGTTTAGTTTTGCTTTTGCCATGCAGAAGCCTGGAGCTGGCTGTAACATGCCCAGCAACTGCTCTGCTGTCAGCCAACAGTTCATTAGTCACAGTAATTCACCCTCAGAGTTCTACTGTGAGAAAACATATAAAATTCTTCTTCTAGCTCTGTTTGAGCAGTATATGCCTTCCAGAAGCTAAAGTGAGGAGAGGATCCAGCCCCTAATCTCCTGGAAAGTCACAGTTGCCACTCACAGCCACTGCTTTCCAAATCCTCAGAGATCTTGAGCGGTTTTCTTGCTCAAATTGCCCTGAACTTAAGGAAAAAACCACCCCCAATCCCTTTGGGCAACCTTGGCTCAACGATGCTGCCTTGTTCCTTTCTAGATACATGGAATCCATGATTACTGATTTCTTTCTGCCACCATCCAGTCAGGGAAGAAAAACAAAGGACCTCTGGAAACACAGAGGAAACCAACTGAACACGAACGCCCAAAAGCCCAAAGAGAAACACACCTGACAAAGAAGAAACACATTTATCTCCTGCTGCTATACATGAAGCAAACTGGGTGGTTTCAAACCCCTAAGAACAAAAAGCCTTTCATTTCAGAGCACGTTGGGAGAGAAGCACTGGTAGTGGGAAGAAACCGTTCAAGTGCTTTGCCAGGGGAATGGGTATCAGCACTTCCCATCTTCATCAGGGACCTGTCGCTGGGCCAGTCACTGCCCGCTGGGATACGCTTGAGCCGCTCCTGCAAGCCAGGCTTCCTCTTTTTGCCTCTCGGCCGTTTGGTTCAGTGTTTGCCCCAAGGTCACTGAATTAACCCGTTAGATTAACATGAGGGGCTGTTAACACCTCAATGTTCCTAGGCTGCTCAAGAGTTGAGAGTTTGTGGGTGCGGATCAGAGGGCAGGCTGGCATGGGTGGCACTGCCCTGGGTGTCTATTACAGGCCACAGGATCAGAACGAGGAAGTTGGTGAGGTCTTCTACAGGCAGCTGAGAGCAGCCTCACAGCTACAGCCCTGGTTCTCATGGGGGATTTTAACTCCCCTGATATTTGCTGGCAGACCTCCTCAGCCAGCCATCCCCAGCCCAGGAGTTTCCTCCAGGGCACTGGTGACAATTTCCTGATGCAGATAGTGGAGGAGCCCACTAGGAGAGGAGCGCTGCTGGATCTTGTACTCACCAAGAAGGAGGGGTGGTTGGAGTAGTGAAGGTTGGGGGCAGCCTTGGATGTAGTGACCATGAGACGGTGGAGTTCAGGGTCTTCTGTGATAGGACCTGTGATAGGAACAGAATACCTAGCAGAATCACAACTCTGGACTTCAGGAGGGCCAACTGTGGCTGTTTCAAGCAATTGCTAGGGGAAATCCTGTGGGACAGGGCTAGTGGATGAATGGCTGGACGGGAGGTTAAGTAGAGGGTTAAGAACTCACCTCTGTCTGCCATCTTCAAGGCAACCAAGCTGTGGATGCAGCTGTGGAGGACTTGCCCTCTCTTAGGCTCACTGCCAGGAGCTAGGGTGAGCTGGCGCTAGCCGCAGTCCAAAATGGTCCGACCCTCTGCAGTCGAGCTCTCATGCAAAAGAGGGCTGTGGGTGCCCCCTGCAGCAGAGTTGCAGCCATGCAGAGACTCTGTATTCCACCCTGCGGTGGCTGGAAGGCTGGGAGCCATTGCTCCCAACCACCCCCACTCCTCCCTCCCCACCCAACCTGGGGGGTGGTGGGAAGAGCTCTCCTTCTTGGAGAAGCTCTCTCTCTCAAGGCACACCAGAGGAGAAAAAACAAGGGACAGATGAAGACAGGAAGCACATTCCCTTTTTAGGCTCTGTCCTCTGCTCACCTGTGGAGCCTGGACACCAACACAAGAGGGCTTCTAGGAAAACTATCCCCAACTTCAAAATGAAATGCCTTTTCAGCATGAAAGCATCATCACAATGAACACTTGAAAGCTGGTTAATTTTCAAGCTATAACAGCTGCTCTGTGCAGGAGCAGCGAGCTAAACGGCCTTTAAAGGACCCTCCCAACCCAAGCCATGCTATGATTCTATGTACCAAGCACAGCTCATAGCATTAAAAGCAAACGGAACGGAGAAGAACAAAAGATAATCTGTTTATCTATTCCAATTGCAAAACCTCCCTGCTGGACGGCTTTCTCCTCTTGATCTCCTTGTTGTAATGTTGAGGTAACCTAGTGCTGTAACTCCATGTCTAGAGCAGCACAGGTGCAGACCTCCACTTGGCTGCTAACTCCACGTGGAGATAAAGGACTCTCAAATCTGTTAGCATCATGCAGTGGTTTGCATGGGTCTGCACAGTGTCTCTGCTTTGGTGTCTGGTGTGTTTTAGACAAATGCCATAAGGTAAGTAATTGAAGAGCAAATAGCAAAGCCAGTAGCTGTTTTGCCAATTCCACAACCTAACAAAAGGGAGGCAGCCATCAGCAGAAAACACAGGTAGGTTTTATTGTCAGCCTCTACAGGGCACACACGTGAAACAGCACAGCCAGCAACACAAGACACAAATGACACGATAAACCTGCTCAGTGCAGGTGCAACAGAAGGCAGATTGACCCAGAACTTCAACAGCAGGGAAATCAACCCCAGACCGTGTTCTGCCATAGCCATGCAGAGACCACCAAGGAGAACACCTGAGAAATGCACCACCCAGTTCCTTACCCCAGGCCAGTTCATCCTGTTCTGCTGTCACTGGGAGCTCCAACTGAGAGAGGTGAATAGCAGGTCCTTCCAACAGCAAAGACATTCTGCAAGATACAGGCACACTCACAGCTCCCTCTGCAAACAGGCCCTGCTCTTATACTGAGGGGGTACCAGGAGGGGTCACTCAGGGTGCAGGTACGGCTGCTCGGGGAGCCCAGCCTTTCCTCCTGGATGGCCCTCTTACAAGAGGGGGCCATCTCTCACATCACGTCTGGTATGGTCTGTGTCCCCACTGCCCAGCACCTACTGGGTTTCTGCCAGCAGTGGAGCTGAAGGTTCTTCTTGGTGGCAAACAGAGAGGGGCCCATCCAGTCCTGCCCTTGACTGTGGTAAGGAGATGCTTGGCCAGCCTCGTCCTTTCAGTGATGAAGCTAGTTTTTTCCCTGAAAACCATCTCTGCAGTTCCTCTTGCCTACATTTATCTTTGCTTCTTGGAGCAGGCAGATCTTATGGGAGGACTAGGACAGAGCAGCCGGGATTTTCTGGGTACCCATGAATTCAGATTCCTTTTCCTGTTCCTATCTCCTCAGATAATGCCAGGCAGATCACACAGCTTGGAAGCTGGGGTTATGCTGGTGTCTCCTATGTCATCAAAAGAGTTTTGAAATAAACTTCTAAACCTCCAGCTCATGTTTGAGGGCCTGTCATCGCGGGGATCTTCAACTGGACATAACAACTGGGGGGGCTTTGTGGGGCTCTGAGCTCTCTGTTCTAGTTAGAGATGTCTGTGCTTGTTGTAGAGGGCTTGGACTGGGTGACCTTTGGGGGTCTTTTCCAAACCTATGCATTCTATGATCTGTGCTGTGGAGACACAGCACTAGTGATCAGTGATGTCAGAGCTATCTGCAGTGACCCCTGAGAGGCACATGCCCCCTGTGACCCAGGACACAGCCTGCTGATGTCTTTTCATGGTAGGTATCAGACAAATACAGTCTGGTTGATTTACAGTCCTTACTGACAGGGGGCTCCATCAGTTTAGAAGGAAGTAGTTGTTCAGGAGGCAGTAGTGAGCACAGACCAGGTTTATAGATAGCCTGTGTTTGTCCATAGCTTTCGAGGCTATGGAATGGCTGTGCAAGGCTGTCGCTGTCGTCTCTCTCAAACCCTGGTCAAGGCTGAGGAAATGCAAAAACAGAGCAGTTTGCTGACAAAATTGATCACAACTTTAATTACAATTAAAGCATCAGACTTACTGCATCACATCCTCCAGAGATGACTTCGAGACCAGCATCACGTCCCTGGTTGTACATCAGCAGAAGGATCTAACTGCATCGTGTGGTAGCACATCACTGCACCAGCAAGTACGTTTGGTACCAACGTTTTCACAGCACTGTTGGCTGCATTAGGACAAAACGGAGACAAAACCTTCCCTTCAGGATGGAAGCAGAGCTGGGAACGGAAACCAGCTCCACTAATGTCCTGCCAGGTAAGGCACCTGGCAGTTTGTTCCCTCTGAACATCATGATCCTGGAGGAGGATTCCTCTGCCCCAAAGAACAGCTTGCCTTGGGGTTATGTCTTGAAGGCCATTGCAGCGTGTCAGACAAATAGAGGAGCACAGGAGGTGGCTGGCAGAGCTTTTCCCTGGATGCTCTTGTTGCACAGTGGATCTTCCAAGTTTCCTTTCGTAACACATGAATTTTGCTTTTCTAAGGCAGGATGAGGTGTAACATCAAGTCTCAGCACTACGTTTGGACTCAGGGCAAGCAGCACACTTTATCAGCTCGTGGCAAGGCCAAACACGCTGCATCGCTGGAAGAGAGTCGCAGAATGAGGAACCAAAGCAGGCACTGGGCTACCCTTTCTCACAGCCCTGCCAAGTCTTTGAGCTCTGGCAGCCTGAATGAGAATGGGCAGATACCAGTGACACCACCTGTGCTGGGATGTCTGGGAAGTGAAAGGTTTGAGTTTCCAGGAACACATGGAAACTTTCTTTCTCACACTCTGCTCTTCCCACTGTCTCTCACTGGTCCACTCCAGTCACACCAGTCATGGGCCACACTAGGTGAACTCGTGAAAGTCCTTTGACCCTGATCTCAAAGTGCAAACGGAGGCGAGCACACCAAGGGGTTTTGCTGCAATTCATTAACTCAGCTTCATTGTTTTGTCGTTACAGCAGCAGGAGACAGAAAGAAAATAGAGATGGTGGAAGGGAAAAGAAAAAGGGTAAAGTAAAAAGGGAAGAGAGGATAAGAGCTACCACTGCAGGGTCCCAGACTTCCCTGGGTCCCAGGTCTGGGCGGCATTCTGCCAGCCTTCAGGTGATCCTTGACAGGGAAGCTTCAAGTTTGGTTGCTAAGAAGCCACCTTTTACACTAAGCAATGTACCTTGCTGCTTCTCTGTCCCATGGGGGCCTGCCCGTCTCTGCCTCCTCCAGCCAGGCATCCACACATGCCCAGAGAGGAGTGTCTGAGGGCATGCTCTCCTGGAGGTGGGTAGCTTTGGACCAGGAGCTGTGGCATTATAAGGACATTAGAATGAGCACAGTTCCCCTAGAGTTCACAGTGTCTCCATCGATGTCAGGGAGGCCACTGTGATCACTCTTTCTCAGTGTAACTGTGCGGATCTTGACTTAGCGTCCCATCCAGTTTCAGGTGTTTCAGGTAACGGGTCAGCTCCGTGCCGGACAGCCCTCCTTTCCCAAGGGTGTCTGGCAAAGCACCGCACAGTTCCACAGCAGCCGCTTTCCGTGCAGCTGCAATCCCAAGCAAATCCACTCTTCGGTTCAGTTTCGGGGTACCTCAAGGTACCTCAGAGTCCAAGTCCGTGACAACCGTGTTGAGACAATTGCAACAGAATCTTAGATCTGGACCCCTGTGACACCAGTCACACCAGTAACGCTAGTCACAGGCAGTCACTTTGACACCAATTATTCTAGTGACACCAGCCACTTCAGAGACAACAGTCACCTTGGCATCAGTGAAAACAGTGACACCAGTCATACCAGTCACCTTGACACCAGTGAACCCATCACTCCAGTGATAACAGTCACCTTGATCCCAGTTACAGTAGTCACCTTAATTCCAGTGACACCAGTCACTCTAGTGACATCAGTCACTCCACTGAAACCTATCACCCTCACCCCAGTGACATCAGTCACACCAGTTGCCTTGACCACCGTGACACCCGTTATACCAGTCACCTAGAAATCAGTGACACCTGTCACTCCACTGACAAGTCATCTTAACCTCAGTCGCACTAGTCTCCTTAACCCCAGTTACACCAGTCACTTTGTCCCCAGTCATAGCAGTGAACAGCAAGCATCTTTTCACCAAGCTTTTCATTCAGTAGAACAAATCTACCAGCAAAATCCATTTCATTGTAGCCACTTAAAATGGCAAGCTGAAGGAACAAGCCCAAGAGGAAACTGCAGACTGATTTTGTAATGGATGTTCTGACTGAGGTGAGCATCTTGGAGCTGTGGCTTCCTCAGGCAGTCCAAGATACTGTTGACCTTCTTCACCATGAGACCACATTGCTGATTATTGTTCACCAGCTCATCAGTCATCATCCACAAGTCCTTTTCTGCAAAGCTGCTTTGCAAACGGGTAGCCCTGGGCTTGGCCCGTTGCCTGGAGTCCTTCCTCTCTAGGCGTGGGACTTTTCGCTTTCCTTTATCTCATGAGATTTCAGTTTATCTGATTCTCCATCCTGTCAAAGTCCTTATGAATGGCAGCAAAGCCCACACGACCAAAGCCATCAACAACCCCTCCGAGTTCTGTAACCTTTGCAGAATTGCTGAGGTACATTCTGTCCCATCCTCCAAGTCACGAATGAAGAAGCACCAGCTTCAGTGCTCACCCCTCAGGTGCATCGCCAGGGGCTAGGCTCTAGCTGGACCTTATGCTGTTGATCAAAACACTTTGAGTCCAGCAGTTCAGTTCAGAAGTGCCCCCCAAACCATTAAACCATTAAATTTGGAAAGCTTTGATTTCCTTTCATAAAGTGTACCCAAAACTTCTAAAAGCGTGATTTAGTTATTTTATCTGTTCACTAGTTAAAACCTGACTGGTGCCTCTGTCAGACAGTTTGACACTTATGAATTTTATGATCTGTCTTACAAGTGGGGAAGTCTCCTTTCAAAGTAAACACCCTCTATCACACGCACTTGCAAATGCACTCCCTGAGACTGGGGGGTCAGAGCTGCGTAATGCCAGTAACACCAGTGGAGAAGTAGGCTTTATTATCTCGTCAGAGGAGGAGCTAGATTTTTACTTTGGTTGTACAGGCAATCCTGAAATAGCATCTCCTTACTTCCCAGCACGTGCAACAGTAGCTGTTTGTCTTCAGTCATGCCTCTGGCCTTTGTTCTGCATTGAAATTTAGGGGTTGGCAACCATGCCCTTCTCCCTGTGGCTCTGTAGCCTGCTTCTTTTCTTTCTAATGTGAACGTTCTGAGGCATTTAACTGCCACCAGCTTCCAGCTGATAAAGCCCATCTTTATGTCTGTTGCCCTTCTCATCATGACTCCGTGTGCCACCAGGCTTTGCCTTATCTTTATTCATCTTTGTCTTCTGATCTCTTTCAATAAATTGTAAATAGAGGCTTTGGAAGGCAAGTAATCCCCACACTGTCTTTGGAAAACACTCCATGTGGATGTATAACAATTTCATTCACATTATACATTGAGCTCTAGTAATGAGAGAGTTATTTATCAGTTTAAGATGCATATATTTTGTTTGATATGGTGCTAACCTAATTTGAATGTTGTTGTACGATAGCCTTGCAGAAGTGCAGGTGTTGTCTCATCTCCACTCCTGCTGGGCACATTTGGAGACTCCATTAATTAATGAAACCAACAAAACCAGGACAGGATGAAAATGAAACGGCACTTGCAAATAAAAATAATTTGAAAGTGTAAATTAAAACCTCAAAAGAAAAAATCCATTTAACCATGGAGAAGTAATGGCAGTCTATCCTTTGCACAACCACAATAGGAACTTGGACAATCTGGCAGCTATCTGTAATTCTGCTCTAGACAATTACACAATCACAGAACAACAGAATTACTGAGGCAGGAAAAGGCCTCTGAAATCATCCAGCCCAGCCTACGAGCTGACATAACTCAATAAACTCGACCAGGGTACTAAGTGCCACGTCCAGTCTTTTCTTAAACACCTCCAGGAATGAGGACTCCACCACTGCCCTGGGCAGTCCATTCCAGTGTCTAAACAGCCATCCCATGAGGAAGTGCTTCCTAACATCTAACCTAAATCTCCTCTGGTGCAGCTTCAAGCCATGCTTTCTTGTTCTGTCACTAGTTGCCTGGGAGAAGAGCATGACCCCCCCTGTCTACAACTTTCCTTCAGCTGGTTATAGAGCATAAGGCCCCCCTGAGTGTCCTCCTCTCCAGGCTAAACAACCCCAGATTCCCCAGCCTCTCTTCATAAGACTTTCTCTCTAGTCCCTTCCTCAGCTTTGTTGCTCTCCTCTGCTCCAGTACCTCAGTATCTTTCTTGAACTGAGGAGCCCACAACTGCCCCCTCTACTTGAGATGATGCCTCACCAGTGCTCAGTACAGGGGGAGAATGGCATCCCTAGTCCTGCTGGCTACACTATTCCTGATCCAAGCCAG
>VZRI01008074.1:12015-61465 GCA_013397515.1 Upupa epops | reverse complement strand
ACACAGACACAGACACACACAAAGACATACCAAGGTGGTTTTTGACCACCTGTGTACTTAAATTCTGTGAATTGCTTCAGAGATCTCTTCTCTCTTCCTTTTCCCTTTCATGTTTTCACCTGTGACTGCAAACTCCAAGTAATGCAAAACACACAGCTGCCACTGAAGGGGGGTAATTGCTGTCATGACTGGCTCAAGAGAGGAAGAAAGCCCAAAGCACTGAGAGGGTCAAGGCTAGCTGTCTGTTTCAGGGAACTACTTTTCCCTGGAGTACCAGCAGTATTCCATGGGCTTTATTTATTTTCCAGGAGAGTACAGGAGGTCACCAGGAACTGGTAGCTAATGTTAAATTGTATTTCAGACCTTTAACCTTCCCGGGCTAAAGATTCATCACTTCTGGGCAGACAGTTGTTCCCTCTAGTACTGTTATATATCAGTCTGGCTAACAGTGCAGCACAGTGCCCCCGATCCTGAAAACACGGCAGCATCGAGGGTGCTGTATATTCACACTGTATGTTACGGGGAAAGCCAATGCCGACGCCTCTTCTTCCAGAGGCCAGAAATCCCTCTGGAGACACTTTGAGTGTAAGGCTCCCTGGGCAATGCGATTGCTTGTATCTCTGGTAGACTGGAGAGGAATGCGTTCTACCAGCAGGGCAGGAGGGAAGCAATGCTGTGCTTTGCAGTGTAACAGACAACGGCGTGGCCTTTGCTTCTGATCACATTCTCATGCCACAGGACACCTCCCTTATGAGGGAGCTGGGTCTATCGANCCTGGCTGTGTTCCTGTGCGACTTAGTCTAGGTGACCCTGCTGTGGCAGGGGGATTGGACTGGATGATCTTTTTAAGGTCCCTTCTGATCCCTAATGATTCTATGAAAAGTAAAGGCCTTAAGTCTCCCCACACACAAATGCACTCACCCCCCATAGTGCAGATACAGAGTTCAGCAAAAAGGAGATGCTTAAGGTGAGGACAGAAGGCAGAGTCCTGGTCCTGACTCAAATTTCTGCAGTATGAGCATCAGTGAATTACAGCAAAGCTGGATTTAGATGCTGGAGAGCTTTGATTCTCAGACACGGGGATGGAGCCTTGACGACCCTTTGTGACAGTCACGAGGAACTTTCTCGCCCCAACAGGTCATCTCACCCAGAGAGACAATAGGACAAATCAGCATTTGGCTTCCTCAACGGAAAAGGACACCTGGGTGTCTGACAAAGACTTCTGAATCCTGCAGCTGATCTGGTGATTGGAGGAAACACACTATGGCCTTACTGGACTCTCAACATTGCTCTTCTCTCCCCCACACACACCTTGTGGTACATGATGGTCGTGGGACACCCTGTCTGGAGGAGGGGGGCACGGGAGGGTAAAACTGACCCCACAGAACCCCCTTATTGAAGATCTTCCTCACTGCACTCCAAGACGTCACGAGACATCGTGAAGTTACCGTCAGGGATGCCTGACTGAGAGAACAATGGAAAGCCCCTTCCTTGGAGGTAATCTAATTCTAACCCTTCTTACCTGTCTCTCGTTTCCTTCCTTGCTATTTTCTTTCTTATTCACTGGTGTTCAATAAAAACCTCTCCATGTATTTTTTCCTCAACTCAGTTCTGCCTTGATTTATTCCCCAAGTGTGTTTGTGTTACTGGGTACTTTCAAATGACATCTTTTTTAGGATTGAACTGCCCCTAAATCTCTATTAGAACCAGATCATGACATCTCACACGGCACTGTGGGCAGGATGCTTGGAGTACAGAAAGGGAAATCGCTTCATCCAACCAAGACCAGAGGCCAGCAATTGGTTTAGAACAGCAGGACCTGCTCACAGCACTCTCCTCTTTTTAAAGTGTGTGTGTGTGTGTTTTCAGCTTGTGAAAGGTGCTGAGTGTCATCCAGTGACTGAGACCCCCCGTTTGTGGAACTGGAGGTGTTGTGCAGCTTGGGGGAAGAGACCAGTGCATCATGGAATAAACCCCTTACAGAGTGTCCTACTCCACTGGTTCTTTGAGCTTCTCCATGGAACTGGTGGTTGTCTGGGTGAAGTTCAGGAAGAAAACCTGGAACCTTCTAATTGCTTTGTGGAATCAGAGGTTGCTTTCGCTCAGGGCACAGTTATAAGGCAATGCTCCAGCCCCACTGTAAGTGTTGGGGAGGCTGGAGTTGTGCCTGTCTTGCCTGGCCAGCAAGTGCAAATTCAAAGGGGTTTCTGTCATTTAGTTTTGGTGAAGAGGTGTCTGGGACTGGATTCGTGAGGAGAGGAACGTGGAAACCTTTTGAACTTCTGAGAAGATGGGTGATTCAGTGTGCTGGCAGCGTCTTGTTCCAATCACGAGTGAAGAGAGGCAGAAAGGGGCATTCTCAGGCTGAGGTACTCTTTAACCTACTTGATCAATATAATCATTCTTGAGCATCGGAATGCGGATACGAATGGGCAAGAGAAAATTGCTTTCGTTGCTTTAATGAGCGTTGTCGCTGGAATCACGGTTTTGCAAAAGAGAAGAAAGCTGAATGCAGGCAGGAAAAGGAGCTGGCCTGTGCTGTGTTAGGAATTAGCCTCACTGAACACACAGGAGGGCAGATGGAGGAACTGAGTGCTGAGTTAAAGGATCAGAAACACCAGACCTCAGTTTTTGAGCAACTCTCAGGGCCAAGCTGGAGAGGGACCGTAAACATCCACAAATGCAGGAGGAAGCGACTAGGCAGGTTTCCCCTGTCTGTCTGCTAGAGGAATGAGTGGGGATTGAATGGGAAAACCAAAAGCAAGGCCCAGCTGAGTATGCTGTTAAAAATATGTGCTCCTAAGACAACAGGTTTGATGAGGCCCCACAAATACTGTTAAAGAGATTCCTTTTTTAGCCACTGACTAGCAAAATTGAAAAGGATTAGCCAGCACGACTGAAACACCATACATTTTGCACGTTTCTTTGACAGGGGTGAACAAACTCAATTAGGTGACCAGTAGGCTGAAGGTTATTGGGGTCCTGGGGTATTCTTAACAACAGGAGGATTTAAGGGCTCTGTGGTCACTCACACAGCAGGCAGCTTTCTGGGCAGAAGCCCTAAATCCCCTGGAATGAGGAGACCCCATAGCCCTCACGGCTACCGTGGATCTACGAGTAGAAAATGTCCAAAAGGCGGCATACTTGATATGATGCATGATCAAAAATGGGTGCTGGAATTCACGAGCCCGATGCTAATACAGGCAGACTCTGAAAGATCAATCCCCTTAATACAGGAGTGTCTTCCAGGTTCACTTAAACCAACTGGTATTCAGATCCAGAGAAAAATGCAGGTCCTGTCCCAGATTAACTAGAATTAGTCACCTCTCCCAGAAAATTCCCCTTCCTGGGGGGAAGTCGCACAAGAGCTCATGAATTATGGTCAGAAGTACCGTCCTGTAAATGTAAGTGCCTCCAGAACTGACAGCCACGTCTGACCAGTCGGAAACCTGAATCTGTGACAGAATTCAAATGATCAAAGGAAAAATCACAGACCCTCCCGACTTAATCAGAGGCTCCGTAGGGATTTATGAAACAAAGGCTACCAGAAAGGAATTCTGAGAGCGCTAATGCAGGGACTCCCACCTGATCTGTTAGCAAAACTAAAGTGGCTGCAGAAAATGCCCAGTGCACCTCCTTTGCCCAGCCTGGCTGAACTGGAGGGACCAGCTGTTAAACAGGGAAACTAAAGACTCTGTCTCCCTGTGGGTGAGTGGGGGAATATAGGGTGGTTTTTTTAATCAACAACTCGCCGACAATGGAAAAGGAGACTTTTTAATCACAATAATAGTGGGAGGGACCCCACTTTAGAAACCAATAACCCTTTTAGTTGACACAGGAGCACAGATTTGCTCACTGTCCTATTTCCATGGCTCTTCTTGTGGGGCTGCGGTTTCAAACCAACGACTCCATGCAGCGAATGCTTTCGGTATCGCTCAATCAGTCACAACAGGCACAGATTTGATTGTTCGGGGAAAACGACATCCTCACAAAACCGATGGCAACCGGGACTTCTCCCCGGGTTTACCAGGGCGAGAGCTCTCGCCGGGTCTCTCTCGCAAGGACAGGAAGGGGCCAAAGCGGTCGCTTGGCGCCCCCTGTCAACAACCATTGTTATTGCAACCAGGGCTGCGGCTGTCCTCGGGGCTTTTTGCCCCAAAGCTTCCAGTCTCCCGCCTGCTCCTCTGGGTCCTGATGGCTACAGGAACCCATCTCACTCCGCAGGACAACCAGTGTTGGTGGACTGGTCTTCTCCTGGCCAGGTGCCTCTGATACTGGAACTCCAATAAATACACGGAGGGCAAGAGATGCTCACGGCAAGGAGCACAACACGAATGGCCAGTGGATAAGTCCATCCTTGTAACATAACTTCCCCATCAGGTTCCCTACCCCAGACTGAGACCTTTCCTTTCTTTTGTGTTTTAGGTACCAAAAGGACCAAGAATTGGACCAACAGCTCTCTTTGCTCCTACAGAACTCGCAAGGGCGTGCATTGGTGGCATAGCCTTTCTAACACGTGGGATTATGTTTATTTGGGGGGGACTCTGTACCCTGTTTTTTGGGTGACCGTGTCATAAGTGGCTGCCCTCAAAGGAGAGGACCCTGTGTCAAGCACACGAGAAACCTGGGAAGGGCGAAATGAATTTATGAGGCTGGGTGAAGAAATTGCCCAAGGTTTTAAACCTCACCTCTTGATGGGTGGGGGGTGGCCCCCAAGACTTACGAGTAGGTCTCCAATACCGACACTGATGAACAAGCTCATACCTCTATTTGTGTAGAAATGAGCAAGAGTGGCAGCACTCAAAGAGCTGCCAAGAGCCGCGTTTATCTCCTTACCCATCTCTCACAAGAAGAAGAGTTACATTAATCTGATGAATGGAAGAATCCATGCAGGTTTCACCAAGATGTAACTGTTGAGAAAACCCCTTGGTTATCAGCTACTCCAGGGCACCACAGGAAATATTTCAGGTTCAGTTTTCACAAGATGATTCCTATGCTACATACACAGATCTGTAATGGTGACATCAGGCAAAGAATAGGACACAATTCAATAGCAACCCGTTCCATTATTTTAGTGACGACCCTTCCAAATAACCCTAAGCTGAAATAACATTTCATTCACAAAACAGCATGAAATACCCTTTGATACTGCTTTACAGCTGTGTGTTAATGTGATTGCTCTGTCTGCTCTGGAATGCAGGGTAAAATCCCATGCCTTTAGACTGCGATGCCAGTGTCCTTGCCCAGTGACTATTTCTACATTGATTTCATTAATAATTGAAAAATGGAGACTTAGAAATCAATTTTAGCACTCATGGCAAGAAGTCCCTTTATCTTCTGCATCTTTTGTGGTGGCACTAGTATTCTCCCATAAAGTGATCTTAATTGCCAAGAAAATTATCCTAAAAGCAGCTGCTCCTCATGATTCTTCTCTAAAAACTATCCTCAGTGAAATGAGATGTCTTCAGGAGTGCTGAGAGAAGTGGCTGATGCTGTAGCTCTTCTACTCTCCGCTGTTTTTGAGAGATCGTGGTTAATAGGAGAGGCACCTGAGGACTGGAGGAAAGCTCCTCCAGTCACTGGAAAGGGTGAGGCGGCCCTTCCATGGGCGGGGAACAAGGGAGCAGGGGGGGCTCCTCCCTCCCGCTTTGCTCCACGAGGGTTTCTCCGCAAATCTGCGGGTGCGGCAGCCGGCTGGGCTGGAGCAAGGGCGGGCATGGCCACTGCGGGCTACTCCGGCAGAGGAACAGGTCGTGGGGGTGCAGACGGGATGGGAAAGGGTGCGAAGCGACACCTGGAAGGTGGCTACGGGGTCTGGGGTGAGGGGGTGTTAGGGACACTCCTCCGGGGGTGCAGGGGGCAGTCCCGCACCAAGGAACGAACGGGCAGCCCCGCAGAAGGCAGCGAACAGCGGGGCCGGCGCGGTGCGGCGAGGTCCGCTGTGCTGAGAGCGCAGGCTGTGCGGAAGGGGCGGCAGAGCTGGCGCAGGTGGAAGCCGAAGCAGCCGGCTCCGGAGCCAGGAGGATGCTGTACCCCTGGATGCTGGGGATGCTTCTCCACCGCAGAGCGTTTCGGAATGCTGAAGAGTCCTTTATGAAGGGACTGGGAAGAGGAGGGAGGAGCCCCCAGGGGCAGGCACGGCCCCCCGCAGGCGGACAATTCCTTTCCAGGCGGTGTTTGCGCGCAGAGTTGGGCTTTCCAGGCTGATCCTCGCCCTCCTTTCCCCTCGCAGAGCTCCCGCACTCCGCTCGGGTCAGCGCGGAACACACCCCGCCTTCCCCCCGGCCTCTCACGGTCTGCCTCAGCCTGCTCCTCCTCTGCTTTTGACCTCTGGGAACAAATTTCTCCCTCCTGCCGTCTCCTTTCCCTCTTCTTCCTCCTTACTCCTTCGAGTGGGAAACGAGTCAGCCGGCACCGCGGCTTCTGTTACCTCTCCTGCCACCTCCATCCTCCCCGCGAGTGGTGCACCGCAGTCACCCCGCAGCCTGCCACCGCCACCCCGGGCTCATCCTGCCCCAGCTGGAGTGTTATGTGAAATAAAACACTACAAGGAAAATGAAAACAGATCCCTTACAGGCAGGAAGATCACTGGAGCCGTCGCGCTTCTGCCTTCCCTGCTCTCCCCTGCCTGCACTCTGACCAGGGAGGACTCTGCCCGGTTTTCCACTCTCTGTGTCGGGTGATTTTGCTCGGTTGGTGATACCGATGCTCAGGGGGTCACACCAGAGTTTCTATCCCTTTACTCTGGTTCACACTGCAGGGATGAGAAGGTACCTGGAGAAGTGATTTGTGTCCTGCAGTTCAGCGAGTGTCTGAGACACAACCGTGTCACCTGCACAGCAATTGTGGGGGTGAGAGGCTCTCAGGAGGGGGCTCTGACGCGATCTCCCTCTGGTAAGAAACCTGTCAGTCTGCAGGAATGGAGCAAGCTGGGGTGAAGGGGATGACTCGAGGGTGAGGGCAAGCTTTGCCCTCCCTCAGTGAGGAGTGGGTTGTTTTGTAGAGCTCTTTCCTGGATTTAACGAGGCAGCTGTGGGGCAGTCTCTGGGCAAGGACTCTCAGTGCTCTATATGCCAAGGAAAGTACTGGCCTCTGAATGCCCCTATTGTGAGTAACCAGGCAGGGACAGGCTGGATGCCCAGATGTAGTGAAGGAAGGGAAATGGTCCCTGTTTCTGGATCACAGAGATGAATATGAGATTTTATGAAAGTTACCTCAGACATTTATAGTAAAAAGCAGAGAATATTACAAATTCCTTAGTCCTACAGAGCACAGAGCACATCCCATCGCCTTGTTAGCTATCTAATCAGAGTTTATCTACGCCTACTCAGTCACTGTGTTAAGTCGGTTTCTTGCTGGGTTTCTTGCTCTCTGTCTTGTTGACTGGGCACAGTCATTCTTAGAATTAGAGGCCATTCCTGTTTTTCATGGTTTGGGTTCGTGCTGGGGAACATTAACCTGCTGTCATCCCACACCCAGCAATGCACGAGTGGGGACAGGGAGGAAAGCTGTAGTAGTGTAAGGTTTCTTGGTCTGAAGAGGAGTGGTGGTTTATCCGGAGTGGGGGTGTGTGAGTAGGAGCCAAGTGGCACCGCTTCGCCTTCTTGGTGTCTCTGCTCCTCAGCGTGTCTCCTTCTTACTCTTGATGCTTCTTCCTTGTCTCTCAGCAGCAGTGGTGGCAGCAGCTTCCTCCCTCGCAGTGGTTCCCCCAGTGCTTCTCCCTGCCTGCCACCCAGTCCCAGAGTGACAGCAGCTCCTCACAGCTTGTCAGCACATCCTGCAGCCCTCTCACTAATGTGAGAAGCAAGCCCACCTAAGCTGTAAAGATTTTACTGGGGACAAACTCAGAGGAGCAAAGTCTACAGTGCTGGGTACACACACACACACACACACACACACACAGGGAGCCCAGGGGGCTGCATGCACAAAACAAAGCAGACTCTTTCCACAGTTTTATAGTGGGGGTTTCCCATCACAAACCCTTGAGCTTTTTACATCAGCTATGTACAGGTGTCTCCTGCTGGAAACTTACACCCTTTTGACCCCGTCCACAGGATATTATCCCTCACATTCTTTTTCAACAGACGAAGGATTACCCAGAGCCACAAATTTCAGACGAATCCTTCTGCTGTCATAAAACTCTCTCATCCTACACAATTTTTAATTGGTAAAAAAGAAGAGTTTACCTGCAGTCCTAACTTTCTAAAGAAGCTATTTGATCACTTCTAATTCTCAAAATTCTAAAATCTGATCTTGTGCTGAAAAAACACAGAGTGAGTCCTGAAAATCATCAAATCCCCACTGTCTTCCCTTTCCTCACATTTTCTGTCCAATTTGTAGGGAAAGGCTGAGGCAGCTGAGTCTCTTTAGCTTGGAGAAGAGGAGGCTGAGGGGGGACCTCATTCATGTCTATAAATATGTGAGGGGTAGGTGTCAGGAGGATGGAGCCAGGCTCTTCTCAAGGTCATCTGGGGACAGGACAAGGGGCACTGGGTGCCAGCTGAAACAGAGGAGGTTCTCTATCAATATCAGGAGGAACTTCTTCCCAAGGAGGGTCCCAGAGCACTGGACCAGGCTGCCCAGGGGGGGTGTGGAGTCTCCTTCTCTGGAGACGTTCCAGACCTGCCTGGCTGTGTTCCTGTGCATCTTGGTCTGGGTGATCCTGCTGTGGCAGGGGGATTGGACTGGATGATCTTTCGAGGTCCCTTCTGATCCCTAAGGATTCTATGATTCTAAGAAAGCAAAATTCCTATTGTTAGTTATCTCACTGAGGATGCTAAGCTGCAGCCACAAAGGACTCTTGCCTTTTTCCAGGTTTTCTTCTCCTCCGGTGGGTGGGGAGGGAAATAAGGGTGATTTCTGCCAGGCCTAGCAGCCAGGGCAGTTTCAGTTTCACTCCAGTTCAGTTTATTGAAGTCGTTTTATCTCTTCCACTTGCACATCGAACATGCTTCATTTTTTCCCTTTCACGTGGTAAAAACAGGGGAGAAAGTCTTGTTTCTTCCCCCTCGTAGTCTCAAACTGAGACAAGTGTATGGTGCAGCAGAGGAAATAGCTAAAGGACAAGAACAAACCCAGCTGGAAAATGCTGGAGAGCTTGAGGTCATCTTGGCACTGCTGCTTCCCAACACAAACCAAAGCCTGGGAAGAAAGTGGGATGTGATGGGCTTCACTGCTTTATGCCTCCTTCCTCAGGGCACCCAGCCTCTTCTGGACATGAGCCCTGAGATCAACCTACACTAAGTGACTCCTGCTCCCACAGAGGCTGCCTGCAGCCAGACACCATGGCTCTCATTACACCACCACCATGAAAGCCTCTACATCCATCCTCACAGAAAGCTTCCTTTTGCTCTAATGACATTTAATTTGAACATTCTGCAGAGTAAGACAGTTGTTACAGCTTCAATGTTTTATAAACAAGCACTTTCCGAGCCAGAACACAAACCCTTGGCAGTCAGCAGCGAGGAGACATCACACCCCAGCACCTTCATGTGTGATTTTTTAACAAACATACCCCTGGGTACAACCCTTTCTTTTGTGGGATCATTCTTAGCTTCTCCCTGCCAGCATGAGCACAGCTTTCTGGATGGGTTGGGTGATGGGCGAGTTTTGGAATGACTGAGACACAGAATTGAACTCAAGGGCTAAACTAACCGACTGTTTCCTAAGCTAGACTTAGAAAAGACTTCCCAGCCACTTCTGACCTGAGATCAGCCATAGGATTGCATGCAGTTGTTCAGCTGGTCACACCTTTCTTCTGGAAAGACATTCCTCCATGTAACAGGAGATGAGATTCTGCCTCTGAGCCCTTGCAGCAGGGGTGGCAGAACCGCACTGTTCGGCACAGGCAGCACGGATGTTATCTGTGGTGAGGACGGCGGTGTCTCCGCAAGGAGCACTCAGAAGCACCCAAACGTGGAGTGTGGCTCAGCTGTGCTGCCGGCAGGTGGGCAAGGTTCACCTTTGGGGCTGTCCATCCCACAGCCGTCCCTGACACTCTCCCGGCTGGCTGGCGAGGTGTAAATAAAGCAGGTCAGGTTTATTCTCAGGGAACATTTTCCGTTATAATTAGCCAATACCGTCAGTATCAACAGGGCATTTGTCAACCTTGATAAAGCCTGACCAGAAACCAGCTGGGCCTCTGTCTGAAAAGGTGCCCAGCAGCAGGGTGCTACTCCTGCTGGAGCAGCACAGGCAGCTGCCTTTGTCATCTGGACTGCAGAGAGAGTGGGGGGAGAACGCCACGTCTCAGCCCTACGGCTGAGCTCTAGAAACTGGTGTTACTTCCCACATTGCTTTCTCCCTGTCTGAGAGGCTGTGGACAGAGAGCCCTGGAGCTTGTTAAGCCTTCCCAACCTCACCCTTCTGGAAGAATTCTAGAAGAATCCTGTTCCAGGGAACAGGGCACTGAGTTACATGACAGGGTTTTGGCAGAAGCTGCAGAGATGGTTTCTCTGAAGGCTGCTCATGCCTCCCCGTGTCTGACAGAGCAAACCCCAGCTGGCCCCAAGGCAGAACTACTGCTGGCCAAGACTCAGCCCATCAGTGATGACCACAGCACTAACAGATACAAGACACAGTCGTAGCAGATACCCCAACCCGGTACGACAGCGGCCAGAAGACAGGCTGAGAATACGTGCACACACCTGAAGTCAGTAAAGAAGGAGGAAGCAGGGGAGTGGCCCAGGCACTGGAGCAGAGGTTCCTCTACAGCCTTTGATGAAGACCACAGTGAATCAACCTGAACTCCTAGATCCCACGGGGCAGATATCCACCTGCAGCCAACGGAGGACCCCACATTGGGCAGCTGAAAGTCTGAAGGAGGCTTTGACCCCATGAAGATCCCACAAAGGAGCAGGTTTGCTGGTTGAACTTTTGACACCGTGTGAGATCCACTGGAGCAGTTTGTGAGAAACTACAGCTCTTGGGAAGGCTTCATGCTGGAGAGGTGTGTGGAGGACTGTCTGGTGGATCACACCTCACCCTGGAGCAGCGGAAGGATTTGTAGAGTCCTCCCCATGAACAGGAAGGAGCAGCAGAGACAAAGCACGGTGAACTGGCCACAGGCATCATTTCTCAACCTCCTGCACCACTGTGCCGGAGAAGGCAGAGCATTCGGGAGTGAATTAAACAAGAATGAAGGCAGAGCTGTAGAGAAGATGTTTTTTTAAGATTGCGTTTATTTCTCATTGCCCTACTCGGATTGTATTGGTAATTCAGTAAATTTCTCAGGTCAAGTCTGTTTTTCCCACAAAGGTAGCTGACGAGTGACCGTCCTGTCCTCAACACCACAAGCCTTTTGTTCCATTTTCTCTCCCTTTTTCAGCCAAGCAAGGGGGACTGCAGAGCAGCTTGGGGGCCACCTGGCATCTGCTGGGCTCAACCCATCACAAACAGTTATCATACATGCTGTCACCACTTTAAACAGAGCTTCACATGCCTTTTTACTAGGGTCTGTGGAGCTCTGCTGGCCACAAGCTAATGGACTTGGGGGTTCACTGGCTTCCTACCCGCGGGGTTTTACTGTAGCTCTGCTGCTTCAGAAGGACCTCAGGGATAAACTCTGAAATATAGTGGCCACCTTGAAGAAACCAAGAGATTTTTCCTGAACAAAGAGGGCTCAAGTTACCCAAGGCACAGCATTGTACTGCATACAGTGAGCCAGAGCACAAGAGGAGGAGAATCGGGGACCAGAAGCTCAGCACAACGCAGCCTGCTTTTAATGCAAACGTAGTGATTCACATCAGTCTTCAACCCTCTGCGTAAGAGCACAGCGCAGCAGAGCTCTGTGGGCTTCAGCATCACCAGCAGGGAGACACAGGAACTCTTTTGTTGCCATCTTCAGGGCTTTGCTCGGTGGCTGCAGGAGCTGCTGTAGAGAGGCACCAAGAGCAGGCACTGCACACCAGAACCTGAGAAGCCCTCGGTAGCAGCCCACAGTAGTCAGTAACAGCGTGGCAGTCACAGGGATCTGAGATTCACCAAGTGGTTCTAGTCGGTGCACTCTGGCTCTGCCTGGGCTCTTCAGCATTAATTCTTTTAGTTCTTTTTGTGGTGCCATTCAGTGCTCAATCCTTGCACCACCTCTACCAGTGTCAGTCCATGGTTCAGGCACGCTTCCAGAAAGGACAAGATTTTCCAGAGGGCTGGCAGTGGGATTTTCACTGCTTTGGTGTGTTATTGGACAAACCTGTTTATCTCTTTTTGCTTCACTGCCCCATCCTGATTTCTTCTGTGGAATTTAGAGCCTGTAGAGCATTTCACTTCATTTTCTGCCCATACAATATTTAGATTCTAGGATGTTCCACGTAAGAGCACTAAGCATCACTTTCTCTTTACCCAGGGCGGGTGGGATNAAGTTCTTTTTGTGGTGCCATTCAGTGCTCAATCCTTGCACCACCTCTACCAGTGTCAGTCCATGGTTCAGGCACGCTTCCAGAAAGGACAAGATTTTCCAGAGGGCTGGCAGTGGGATTTTCACTGCTTTGGTGTGTTATTGGACAAACCTGTTTATCTCTTTTTGCTTCACTGCCCCATCCTGATTTCTTCTGTGGAATTTAGAGCCTGTAGAGCATTTCACTTCATTTTCTGCCCATACAATATTTAGATTCTAGGATGTTCCACGTAAGAGCACTAAGCATCACTTTCTCTTTACCCAGGGCGGGTGGGATGCCTGAGGTGGCTGTCCCAGAGCAACACAGCAGCACCCACTGCCACACCACCTTCTGCACACTGAGGACACAGCAAATCAGTTCTTGATTTGTAAATCTTGCCAGAGAAGATACTACACAGGCCTAGTCAGAGGTGTGGAAACCCAATATCCCATCTTCTCACTCACAAAGACACCATCAAGGCTACAGAACACAAGGGTCAGATGCGGTCATCTGACTGCAGCGACTGATACTGGCTGGGATGAGCTTCCCTCTGCTCCGAGCAGCTGGCCCGCTGCAGTGCTCTGCATCTGTGGCTAAAACAACGCCAGTGACATGCCAGGACCGTGGCTGTCGTTGCCCACTGTGTAACACCGAGGCCATCACTGCTTCCCACTCTGTCTTCCAAGGAGTAGACCTGAGGTGGGCAAGAGGTCAGGAGAGGACACAGCTGAGACAGATGACCCCATCAGAGCCCAGGGAAGCCCCATGCCATATGGTATCATGCTGAGCAGTAAGAGCAGGCCCTCTGACTCCCTTCGGAGGTGTAGGGAGGAGACATCGCAGATGAACTCATTTCATTTCAGCTAGATGCGATTCCTGTACAACATGCCAAATTGCACACTCCCTGGTGTTCTTTGCTTCAGAAGCACAGCGAAGAGTTCGCAGCAAGAAGACCGGTGATGTTGTGCAGATAGGTTTGGTTTAGCTCACATAATGAAGTCACAAAACTTCCTACTTAAGCCATGTGCCCAGGAGCCATACTGTCTCCCTCCTCCATCAGGGTACCAGTATGCTCTTCACAAAGTCTAGAAGCATTTCATTTCTCTGATGCAGCTTCAAGATAATATCAGAAACCATCAGGTCTTCCAGACTTTATGAGCCCCCAAGTTTCTGCTATGATGCTAAAACTGCACATTCTTTTCATCTGTGTTCCTCTAAGATAAGGGTTCTTGTGCTGTCCAGCACCTCAGGCAATGGGCACCTTCTGACCCCCACTGCAGCAAGGGCAACTACTGCATTTCTGCTCCCCCTCTGCTCCCCAGAGTAGAGGGCACCCTTACAAGAGTATTTCTCAACACATAGATGTTGCTCTGTCCTTAAGAGGCAATTACAAGGCAAAAAGGGAAAGGGATTGCAGCAACCCTTTCCCACTGAAACCAAGATTACACTATCTCACTTGCTGCTGAGATGACCCCAGCTGCCACCACTCCTATGACCAGCCTCCTGTGGGGCAGGAGGCCTCTCTAGAACTTTTACAAAGCCTCATTATCACACCAAATAAATCCCACCACAAACATTAAGCAAGATGTTTGCCAATAAAAGGTCATCTTTCCATGCACCTTCTACAAGATGCATGATGTGCATTCCACACAGGTCAAGTTGCTTCAGCAGGACTAAAGGATTACACAGAGCTCTGCACCACTCCCAGGAAGCTGAAATGCTGGCACAGCTCTGTGCACATTCACAAAGAGACACGTGTTGAAAAATAGGGTGTGATAAATCCGTGCCTTTGTCTCTAAGTTATTTTGAATACTTGTACTCCAGTTTAACTCTTGAGAAAAGTGGGTATCAGTACTGCTTTGAGAACTCTGGAAGTCACAATAGCTGCTTCTAGCTGAAAACTGAGTGGTTGAACTGGGACCTGAACGTTAACAGTCTCAGGAAGTTCTATGATTGATACATTACTGGGGTCTTTGGGCAAGGGATCCACCACATTTCACCTCAGGTGCTTGGTGCTTCTTCCCCCTGCTTTGCCCATAAGGCTGCTGAAAAGGTCACTACTTTTGTGAAAGCATTTTGTGGCTGCAGAACCAAATGTCCTGAACACATCCCAAGGGAGCATGTGCAAATGCCACACAGGCACCTCTAAACCAGGGCCAAAGCTTCCCCTTCCTTGCTGCAGCTCCAGTTTGCCCTGTTAGAACCTGTACCAGGCCACAAACACTGAGAACAGACTGGAGCACATCCCTCAACTCTTCATCTAGAGAAGATGAGCTGATTAGGCATGACAGCCATAGACACAACAACAAACAGCAGCAGCTCTGTGTTTGCTCTTTCCTGTCCTTTCTGCAAATACACATTCAAGAACTCACAAGAAGGGACACTTTAAACCACAACGCTTATGCATACAGGACAGCAGCTGCCTACTGGTCTAGAAGGTTGAGTTAATGTCAAAGGGAAGGAGGACATACGCTGACACACAACCCTTAGGAGAGCATTCCAGCTTTCTCAGGTATCTTCCAAGCACAGCAGTTGATACTGTGTAATCAGACCTGACAATGATAACGGCCTCTGTGCTCTAGGAGTAACTGACCATTAGCTCCGAGACACTGCATTGAGTAAAGTCAGTCTGGCTACAATGTGCTGTACTTGCCAGGTACGCAATTCCTTGGTTTCTGAAGGGGAAAACGTAGCTTCAAGTCACACGAGTGACCAACGCATACAGCAAATTTTATTTTTATTACCTTGTTACAGGAACTAAGTTAGCATATGCCTACATCTTGATTAAACCAAATTCATCACCGCAGAAAAAAGCATTCTTTTTATTCCCTAAAGTACACCTGTGAACACACAACAAAGCCTAACATCAGTATATAAAAGCTGCTTCTTAGTGCACCTCTTCATTGCAGTCTCCATTAGTTCTTTATGAAAAAGTCCTGATACCGCAGGTGTTTCTATAGGCCTGCGCTAAGCTCTGCATCATCTACCTGGCACGCAAGTCACTTCGAGAAATTTGTTAAGGAGCTAAATCAGAAAGGCCCCTTATGTTTGCTTTACTTACAATTGCAATGGCTAAATTTTATATACTTTACAGTCACTCCCATCACTGGTTCCCACTGCAAGGATTAGCATATTCTGCAATTTTTCTGTTAAGTATTTGCTAGGGGAGTTAAGTTGCCCAAACCTATGGCTGCGTAGGTTCCTCAGCTATCTACACAGAGGAACTTACCGGAAGAAATAAACTGACAAAAGTATTTATAATAGTGAATGACAAAGGAGGAACTCAACCTTTAGGAAGAATCATCAGGTCCTTGGTTTTGTGCTGCAGTCAGTCATGGCTGAATGTGAGCGTAACAGCAACATGGAAGCAGCAGCAGCTAAACAGTGCTGCAGTCCAGATCCACATGCTCAGCTCTCAGCTCCTCCTCTTTCATCTTTTCCCCAATACTGTTATTTTGTTAAATCACTGGCCAAACTTCAGAACTGTGTTAACGTAAAAACGAGAAGTGGACAGCACAGACACATCTGGGAAGAGATGCATCTTGGTTCCTTTTTTGCAGGAAATGCAGCTTGCATACAAACACGGCAGAGCCTTCCTAGACTCCAGTTAGCAGGAGATGGGTAAGCTGTCTGAATAAAGACAGATCTGTTCCTCCTAGTTTTACAGTTAATGAATGGATGCAAGTCTTGTGCCAGCTTAGAAACTGCCATAATGATTAACAAATAGGATGCATGTGCATTTGTCTGTTCTTGTATTCTCTCAGAACCTGTATGGGAGGAAGAAGTATCTGTGATTCAGGTATATCCATTCCTTATTGCACAATAAGGTAGATTACTTCGCACATTCCAGGTTAAAAAAAATTGCAGTAAACATTCAGTAACTGGAATGCTTAGAATATACAAGTACCATTACATTTACAAGGCTGTTCAGGACAATTTTTCTTCCTAGAATAAGCATAAAAAAGTTACAAGCTAATTCACAATAACTTTAGATAGTGTTATTAAAATACATTGATGTTAATCATAAAAATATTTTACTATTTACATGTACATTGTATAAACCTTAACAATAAGAATATGCCCATCTTAGGATGCCTTAAACGAATATTCAGGCAGATTGGCCCATTTTATAGTGCAGTATCCTTGTTTTGGTCTTCACACCATGAAACTGTACCAGATTCACAGTATCTTTGCTAGTGCTTGGCTAAAAGGCTTAAACTTTCTATCACTGAACCAACATATATTCATTACAGTGAGCCACTTTTGCTTCCACTTGGTTTCTTATTAAATCCTACCCCCAATAGTTCAGGACATTCTGCCTGGCCTTGGGCGATCTGATTGCATTTCCAGATAAGGCTGTAATTAATTTCATCAGTTATCACGCTGTCTTGCTTGTAGTCCGGATGCTGCATGATAAATTCCCTCATCCATCGAGCAACTGTCATTAGTTCTCCTGTGAGCAAAGGGAAGACAAATTTGAGAGTTTATAGATTTAGTTCAGCAGAACACCACCTAAAGTTACAGGCATTACATACACAATAAATGACAGTCCATGCTGTCATGAGAAACACGTTCCTCTGAGTGTCTATCTTAAATATGGCTGAACTGTGGTCATAATTAAGCTGACATCTTGCTGACAGTCTAAAACCCACTCATCTGGTCCAATCTTCAAACTCTGAGGTGTTCTAAGGAGGCAGTGCAGACAGAGGTAACTGCTGGACCATGTGTTACCAACACGTACAACAAGAACTCTTGAACATGTCACTGTAACAGAGAATCTGGCTGAGCCCAACCAACAGACACCTCTACAACTAAGCACACATAAAATAATTCTGCATTTTGATCCATCCCACTCAGCTACTAAATTTGCGCTGCCTGCTGCCTTCTCCCGGCAAAAAAATTAGCAGGTTCCCACTTATCCCAACTCCTGGCTTAGACACACACTGCCTTTGCTTCTCTCTGTGGGGTACAGTTGATGATGGGGCAGTAGTCAGCAGATGCTTAAGGGTCCCTGACACTTCTACACAGGGTCATCAAATGACATCCACCAACTACAGAGTATCTGCAACCTATGAAGCAGCAGGTGGAGGTCAGCTGGGCATCAGGGTTTAGGCTGCCAAACCTTGTTCCTGAATGCAGCATGCACAAGCAAACCTCACTGGTCTGAGATAACACTGACATTAAGGTAGGCTGACAGAATGCTCAGAAAATGCTTCACTGCTCCTGGAACTTCAGCTTCCTTATAGAAACAAAGAGTCGAGGGCTTCCACTACAGAAATCTCCAAGTATATTACAAAAAGCAAGAGAAATCAAGTTAGGGAAAGCAAGAAGGAACATACAGAGTCAAAAGCACCCCATAGTGTTTACAGATAGCCTATCAGTGGTTTTGAACAGAGGTACATGAATACAGATCAGAAAAACTGTCAAAAGTACAGGAGAGAAAAACAGAGTTTAAAAAGGTTATTAGAAATAGAAGAGTCCCTCAAAAGTGAAGTTTTACATAAAGGAGTTTCACTTCTGTATACAAAGGCGGCAGAAAAAAACGCAAAGAAGCGCTAGTTGAAGGCACTAAAAAACTCACAAAATTGTTCTCAAAGCCATGAGATGCAGGGAACCTGCAAGAAAACTGGTTGGGCAGGAGAGGCTGCCAGTGCAGGCAGATGGAGAGCAGCCCAGCTCACCTCGACACAGACACCTAGTGGTCAGGCAGCCCAATTGCTCCCCATCCTTTGTACCGGCATCAATCTCCAGCGTCTTCATCTTAATTCAAACCCTAAAGCTTTTCAGTCATTTATGGGGAAAAGGCACCCCAGACGGATGAAAGGTGCGAGATAACATCCAGAGAAGTTAACAGCATTGTCCTAAGAGTAGGAACTGCATGGAATAGCTGGGAAGAGCATTTAGACAGGCACAACTACAGGAATAACGTTTTTCCAAGAATGTAATATAATGGTGGCATTTCTTACTGCATTATGTTACAGGGATGAGAAGTGTGACTGTCTCACAAAGGGTAAGGCAACGACCATGGAAATCATGTTTGTCAACAGTCATAAAGCACCATGATTACTGCACTTCATTTGGCTAAGAAAGAGCCTACAAGTGCAGATAGGCAGGAGCCAGGGTAGTGTGGTGACAACAAGGATCACTCGGACACTGCTATCCTAATACTGTTTTCATTAATACTTCGTGGTGGTCAGTGGCTGCTGCCTGCCTAGGAAACACATAGTGCTGGCAGTCACACATATCAGCTAGATGAACCAGGACAATATCTCACTGTGCTGCAAAAGATGCAGCTGAAGCACAGATGACAACCAACGTCACAGAAAGGCTGAAGGCAGAGCAGCTATGGGGTCATGGTTAACTCCTGTCAGTGCTCTGTGTTCACCATTGAGGAGAGAAAAATGGTCACTCCTTCAGTACATAATCACATGCTAGACATGCCACAGTTCAGGAACATTTCAGACTGGAGTAATCTACATCCCACAGGCATCATGGCACAGTAACACAGTAACTTTTATTCTGTAAATTCTGGTCCTATGAAACATGCTTTAAAAATCATTTCAGCTCATCAATTAAGGTAGAATAGAATCATTTAGGTTGGGAAAAACCCTTGGGATCACTCAGTCCAACCATTAACTATACTTTACAAAGTTCACCTCTAAACCATATCCCCCAACACCACATCTAAACGACCTTTAAACATATCCAGGGATGCAAACCCTAGATCATCTATCTTGCTTTCATACCTTTTAGGGCTGTGTAAATACACAAGCTAGCTTTCATACCATGCAGCAGTTATTCTATGCAAGCAGAACACCTGCTGCAGAAGGGTGAGTCTAGGTCGTAACAGCTCTGGGGTAAAAAGCTCCTATCTGACTCTTCCACTACATATTTTTTCAACACTATTTTTCTGAAGGGAAAAATCCCAACAGCAGAGTAGAATATTTTGAAAGCATTGCTATTTTGAGGGCTAGTGTGCCTCATCTTTTCTTCTTGACAGTTTCTCTTCTCTCCCATGATTCAGCCAAGCATCAAATCCTCATCTATGTTACCTGAGGGGCAGAAGCTTCCCACAAACAAGCAGCCTTAGGAAAGGGCATTTAATTAATTACAACTTTCACTGTAAAACTTGTTACCATTCTGAAGTACTGAATTATCAGGCTCATTTCCACCTCAGCTTTAAAAAGGTTTTTCCCCTATAAGCTTCTGTAGCCGTTTTCAAGGAGGAAAAGAACGTTCAAAAATGGGGAGGAAAACACCCCCAAAACATCATCTGACATAAGACTAAAATTAACTGTCCAGCTAAGTTTGCCGCAAGGCAGACATACAAGGAATGTGCACAAATAAAGGCATGAAGCGCCTGCAGACCATGCCCCAAGCCCAGTTCTGAATTAGAATTTACCCTGCACCTTTTACTTATTACACTGCTGCATTTCAGAAGGGCATAGAGACATCATACCGCCTGTCTTCGAAAATACCACCACATGAGGAAGACAGGGGAAGCTGTTCTTCTGCTCTGCCTTGAATAAATGTGGCTGCTTACTTAAGCAGGCCCTTAAGAAGGGCTTTCTTACTATGGAGCTAGACTGGGTGCCATGCTCCAGCACAAGAGAATTTACAGACTTAAAAACACTTTGGAATCACACCACCACCATCACCTGGCTATCAGGTCCAGCCTCATACACTCTTACAACATTGAGGTGACAAGCATTAGTGTGCGTGCAAACCGCTACAAGTTGGACAGCACACTGGCAAAAGCAGTGGGAAGTGGTGCTGAAAAGAGAAATCTCGGATACACTGCTCTCAAAGCTATACTGTATCAGCTGCTCCCAATTTAAAGTCAAAATGGATTGCAAAACCCTTTTAATTAGGACTAGACAAGACCATATTTCAGCCAGCCACAACTGCCACCAGTTCTACCACCCAACTGACTACTAGAGAAGAGCTCAATTATCAAGTAGAAAAACACCAGGAAAATCCACATCCACAAGTGCCAAACATACCAGATGCTCTCTTTTTTATTAGCTTCAGGTAGTTTAGGATAGTGCACCTGGTGTCCACATCCACTTCCATGTTTTCAAGATAGGAATTCAAAATTGGGATCAAACCAGGAAAGACTCCTTCCTGTGTAAGAGAACAGAGTCAGCATAAAACACACTCGATCTAGTTTCTGTGAGGGCAGAATCAGGGAAAAGTTGTGTGTTCCCTGTAGAAGAGGCTATGACCTTCCCATTGATAATTGTATCAATGCTCATTAAGGTATACTCCTCCACACTGGTGCCTGTCCCATTCTGTGCAGAGCCACATCCATCCACAACAGCGTTTCCACCTTCACGGGTAGCAAAGAGAAAGGAATAGATAGTTAGAAAACAAGAGACACTGAACACCCACACAGTATTGATCATATTGCTTGTGATACCTTTGCAAATGTCTTTTCTGAAGTAAAACATTCCCTGCCGGACTGCATCTCTTTTCTGGGCCACCTTCATGTTCTCATCCACCTGCAAGAAAAAGTATTGCAGAGGTTTGTGAACTTTTAGAATACCAGCATTCTCCCAAATCCTTTTGTTCTCATTAGCTGAAACATCTAGTATGTTTCTATTTTCATCACACAAGCCAAACTGTGGACATAGAATCAATTTCATTGGTCAGGAGTCCCAGGGAAAGACAAAGATGACATCCTATGAAACACGGTGTCCACCAGGAAAGGTAATGTTATTATCTACAACCCACTATACTAACCTTTTAGTTGTGTAGGAAAACACACGAACAGCTGTGACTAACATGATTCAGTCCCTCTGACAGCTCTTTGCATATTTAGATGCCATTTCCATGAGTGCAGAAAAAGAAAACTGCCATTTCCCTACCCAAAATTTGTTGCTTTTATTAAGCAAGCTCTCTTACTAGTCCAATAACTCTATATGGGACCCATTATCTATTCCATACTCAAACATGGGTTAGTAAGACAGACTGCCAGGAAGGGAGTTCTGAATTGGAGGCTTCTCCAAGAGTCTGCCAGCTACACCCACTCTGCGAACAAAAGCATTGCTCTATGCTTCTTGATGGGAGATTCAGGCCAAGATCTTTGGTTGGTATGTTCTTGGGGAGTAACATCTGAAAGCTGTGTGATACCTTTAATATGTTTTCTTGAGAAGGCGGCATTTGTGGAATGTTTTGTTTAACCTTTAATTAAAGATGACGTAAACATCTTCACTTCTTAACATCTTAAAGCTCTGTTTTCAAAAGTGGTTTTGTTCTGTTTATATTATGAAATTATTTATACAACAGGCTGTTTTGAAATCCTGAAAGAACTCCAGTGTTAGCTGATGCGAGTGCAAATGCACTCAGTGAGACAGAAGATCAGTGTGAGATTAGCCCCATAAACCCATATTCTTTCCCTGGAAAAAGGCAGGCTTAGCAATGCTTGTGCAACACTGGGTTGCATTACCTGCCAAATTGCTTGTCAAGCTCAAGCAATTTTAAGTCACGTCCCTTTCCCCACCCCCAGCTCTGTTCAGATTTTCTCAGCCCCGATCTCTT
The DNA here is from genome assembly GCA_013397515.1 of Upupa epops. Taxonomy (NCBI): domain Eukaryota; kingdom Metazoa; phylum Chordata; class Aves; order Bucerotiformes; family Upupidae; genus Upupa; species Upupa epops. Next base: position 39,551 of record VZRI01008074.1, on the reverse strand, counting down.
TTGCAGTTTTAACTAGTACTCCTCAGTTGAAGATTCTGTGCTTTTGAGGCATTCCACATGACAATGTAATTATGCACTGCACGGGATAAATCGGTGCCCGTGGGTGAATTCTCAACACCCTGACATCAGGAAGAGAACTGCTCCTTTCAGAAATCACACCAACTGCATGGCATGACTGCTGCTCTTTTACGACTTCGGGTTTTTTCTCAATTGAAAACACTACAAAAAGCCAAAAAGATACCACTGCTCTGCTGTAGCCAGTGTTTGCAGTATTTCCTAGTCGAGCGTGTCAAAAGCATTCTCACCACAAGATCCTTGTCAAAGCTACCCATAACATCTGCAAAACTATCCACTTACAAATACGTTTTCTGGTCTGGCGCTTCATACGTGCAAGGACAGTTTCACCCAAACAGTTCAACAATTCTGAGGACAAGATTAAGGTGAAAACACATTCTGCATACCCCATCTGTCTAAACATGAGTCACAGCTGCGACCAGAATCAGCAGTTATTTGTTCTCACTCAAATACTGTTTAATCTCTCCACCAGAAGCAAGCAGAACAGTGTAAGAACAGCAACGTTACAATATTATTTCTGAAGTTTTTATTTTCACCTCCACAGGGCTTTTTTCCTGGTGGAAACATTCACTTTCCCAGTCTTGTGACAATGGTATTTGTCAACATTTCTGTACTAGTCAGGCACTGTGAGGCACCACAGCTATTCCCATAGTACTTGTCTATAAACATAATTGAATGAGACAGCAGTAAAATATTTGTTTAATACTGTGGAGTTGACACTGAGCCAAAGCACTGGTACAGATGAAAACTGACAAAGACAAAAAATGACTGCTCTACAAACGCACAAATACGAGTTCCTTGTTTGCAGTGGATAACAAATCTGGCTTGATGCAAGTATGTGACCTTTACCTCTAACAGATGAAATCTTTCACACCTACCTTGGACAAAGGAATGAGAAAATCCAGTTTGTATGACAGAATCACCCTAGTTAGCAATACCACAAACACAACATATGCAGAGTTTTCAAAGTCTGTTAACTGGACCTAGACACGAAAGGATTAGAGATTAAATTACTTTAGTGGGAAAACACTTTCAAAGGAAAGAGAGTCTAAAATAGTTTGACATGAATGTTCATGTTGATAATGGTATTCATGCACACACTAGCAGCAGAGATTGCGATGCATAAGCTGAAACCATCATCAGCTACTTCAATGCACAATGTATGTACACACTTCAACCTCCATCTTTTCATTCAGTGCCAAATCACACTGGCATTTCAAAAGACTAACAGCCTGCACCTTCAGGCTCTCTGTGTAATTACAAACGTGTAACAGCTTTTAATTTTTTTAAAGGGATTACATTTGGAGAGCTCAGAAGTAGACAGCTATAAAATAAAAGCCCTCATGACAAACAAAACAGTGACAGTGGAATTGTTTAGTACCAGGAAAAGCACTGGAGAAGCACAGTCCCCTTGAAGATAAATGGGACTTTGTTTAATGTTGTTTTCATACAAGCCTAATTCTGTTCCCCACCACTCTAAATCCCTCATCATGCTTTACTGTACTGCAGTGGATTCTCCTGTCAATTACATTTCCACGTCTGATTAAACCCTGCTGTCCACTTGACTTGCAGCTAGCGATTCAGAGGGCAGAAACACAGCACAAGTAATCAGGGGTTGACCCTGGATGGCAGAGTGCCCAGTACTTTTCCACTTAAAAGGAAGTGTGCTTTTATGCATGCTCACACCTTCCTTACCTCCATGGGCCGAAATTCCACTCTCCATCCAATATCTGAATTTGGAGGAGGTGGCTTAAACCTCATTGTCTGCCAGTTTGTAGACTGAATATTCTGCAAAGCACAAGAAATAATCTGTCATAATTCTGTAATATAATCAATGAAAAATAAGCAGGTAATTAGAGGCCTAGCACTTTCCCTGGAAGAGCCCATCCAATTAGAGAATCTCTTCCAAACTGAGTGTCATGACTTGTTAGAAACTGCCAATCCTCAGATTCAATACGTTACACTTTCTCATGGTATTCTGGTGGAGGATTACATGGAGGATACTAGGGGGCTGAGATTTACATGACTTTTTTTATGAGCAGTCGATGCATCCCAAACCAAAATTACCTACTATAACCATAGCTGTTATTTCATAAAGGTGTGTAAGAGGGACAGTTATATGTAAGTGTAATGCAAGCCAATTTTTAAGAAGCCATAGAGTTCCCCGTATCACTTATATACACAGCCATAGCATGGGCTCTCCATGTTTTTTGCCTGGACGTGTAAGTCACTACCTTCTAAAGAAAGGATAAAGCAAAGACATTAAGTGTGCTTGTAATTGCAAAGTCATGTCCTAAAGAATAGCTGAAGCAAAAAACTCAAGAAAAACAGTTCTTAGCATCTTTCTGTTAAGCAGTACTATAAAGCACAAGCAATTGTATGTACTTATTTATTAAATAGCTCTAAATCAGAGAGAACCTCAAAATGGTCGGACTCATTTGCATCATCTAGATGTATTTTCTCCTCAAACAAAGTCAATGGGTCTCGAATGAACAAGTGCGCAATATGCTGTGCCAAAAGGTGGTCGATACCTACAAAATGGAAATTCAAACAATTCACACCTGGCAAAGAAGGCTCTAGGAAAGAATTTGTTTGACAAAACTGAAAGCATCCAACTCTGCTAAGTTACCTCTCTGTCAATTACATTGTCAAAGTTCCTGACGACTTCAGGAAGTAAGGAAATTATTAAAGAGGAAAAGTATTAAAGAGGAAAAGGAAAAAAAAGCCAAACCAACAAAATACTGCCATACAGATTCTCATCCAGAAGTGGCAGCTGAATGTTGGTGTGGCTGCTACTCTTCCTGTCTGCTGCTGCATTGCTGTGATATTTCCTAAAGTGGTCCTGCTCTCTCCAGAAAGATAAAGCATCAAACACGGAGCTTCTCAAGCTGCATATAGTGTTAGCTTCTGCTACAAGTGAATACTTTTTAAAAAAAGACCTGTCAAGACCATGCTAGACTGTTGTTTCTTAAGTAGGAGTCCCTGTTACAGATGCACAATGATTGGAACAGGAACAAAATATAAACCACCGCCCCCCTCCAACAGCAAGCACAATTTTTAGCCTGCTCGAAATGAAGCAAACACTTACCTTCTTTTATTAGATGCTCGTAGATACCTTTGTCTATTGTCAAATCAATGTCATTGTACTTCTCACCACATTCAGACAGGTAACTGTCTATGGAATCATATCTGGATTTACTGATTCTGTAGCAGCTGTTCTTCAGTGGCTATACAATTTAAGAATACAGTACTTTAACAGCCTGTTAACAATGTTATCCAAGTTTTGCTCGCTATGTGAGAATTATTATCCAGCTTAATAAAAACCCTACAGCCAAAAAGCACAAGTCTTAAATAGGATTAAGGAAATCATCCCAGAATTATGACTGTTTTGCTTGCAAAGGTATGTAGCTAGGCAAAACAACCAGTTGTCACATGTTGACTACAATTCTCCAAGACTGAACATGTTTCCCTGATGTCATATCATTACCACAAGTACCTGTAAAGCATTATTATACCTACTGCAACACACAAATATAGTTTCATCATGTGCATATTAGTTAGAGGTGCTGTTGAAATGGAGAGTTCAGGAGATATTTCAAGTAGATTAACATATTTTTTAAGTTTTCTATAATTTTGTAGTGCAAATTTCTGCCAATTTTTCTTTGTTGTTTCTAACAAGTAGATCTTTTCACACAGTTCCAGTTGATGCTACTGGATTACCCAGCAGTCCCTGCTCTTTAATCCAAAGCAATTTTTGAATTTTTGGGCTCAAGCAGAGATGGGAAAGTTTCATCACAGCAGGGAGAACCTTTTCAGCAAGCTGTGGAAGAATGCACGGAGTTCTACCAGAGTTTCCCATCTAACTAAAAATACCTACTACTCATTAACATAAACTGCACAAGCAAGACAAATGTTATATCGTCTGTTGTGTAGTTACTGCAAAGACTGCTGTGCTCCCCCATTAGTGATGCTGATAAGCACAAGCAGAATTTGATACTACAGAAAATATGCATTTTTGCTGGAAAAGTCCCAGGCAGATGCTGCCTAACGCCATGTACCTCTAGCCCTCTCTCTTCTCGTGTTCGATCATCTACAGATGCTGAAATTACTCCCCAGCGACAGTCAATGTCAGACACGTAGCCTCTGTAGAATGGGGATGCAGCACTCAATGCCATCTACAATAAAAAAAACAAACTGATGTGAAAATTAAGGACAAAGCAATGAGCAAAGTACAAAACATAGTCCATGGGAAGGCAGAACTGCTGGTCCAGAAGTAACTTAAAAGTACACTTCAGTTTAATGTACAGCTGAAACCTATACAGCCACAATTTCTGAACTGTCATCTTTAAAAATGCCTAGATCAAGCGTATTACTGAAGCAGCATCTGACACTCTGTTTATTACCTCTACAGATCAGCATTTAAGGAGCACAAATACCATGTAGTCAGAAGCAATTTTGTGAAAAATCAGCAGGTCTTCTGCTCACACACTTCTAAACTCCACAAGTTCACCTGGCTTTATTTTGATTTACCCAAGCACCTTAGAAACACAGCTGGATCTGTTCCTCACTCAGACCACACCAATAGCTGCCACAAACACCAGGTTATGACCAGGTGCTTACAAAAAGACACATTTAAACAACTTAAGCTGAAACTCTCCATAGCATCAAACCAGAGTGGAAAAACTTAAAATCATTTCAAGGAGTAAACTTGTCTTGTTTTCATGAACAACTGCTCCAAATGTATTTCTAGAACTATTCAAGTAGAGTTTCATGCATGTGGAAAGCAGGGCTGAGGAAAAGACACAGACATCACCTGTACTGTGGTGTCATTTGGATATCAAATAAATCATGTGACAACCTAGCAAAAGATGGACACCTGTCTCAGAGAACCAAATTTCTCAACAGCATTTAAATATTTCTATTGAAATTTTGGCTACATATAGTGACTTAAATACCACAACAACGGGCTGATGCATCAGAAGTCTATTACTTACCACAATGGGACAGATGGTGGCTAGCTGGTCATAGAGATACCTTGCTTCAGAAATGCTGCAAGCCTGGAATGTTACCTGTTGGAAGAAGTACAATTGCTGTAACTGTCTATATTCCTAGTGCAGGCACAGTCTTGGTAGATTTAGAATTATATATGATAAAACAATTTAAATACCAGTAACTTTAAATGGGTTTTTTGTTTGGTTGGTTTTGGGTGGGGGGTTCCCCCCGCTCCCAATTCTTGGACAAACTTTAGCCACAACTAATAGGAGAATGTATAACGTGTAAGTTTCTTTGCGTGCCACTTCAGTGGTCATGAGATTTCAGACCACAACACTTCATTGTGACAGTGAATACACAAACACTTGCCAGAACCAAAGAAAACTTAGTTAACATGGACAAAACACATGGGCCGGTAATGCACCTTCAGGAAATAAGCCAGGAACCTACTTACAACATCAATCAAAACGTACTGCAAACATAACATCTGCTTTATGTGACAACTAATCCTGTTGCACAGAACATTCTGAGATGCCTCTGCTTGATCCCAAGAGACTGCTAAAATAAATAGCTTCCATCTACTGCAAACTCTACTTTAAAAATCACATTCAGTTGTGTCCATATTAGAAGCCAGGACACATAAAAAGGCTGAAAATCAACATTACTTGCAAAAACTGTTAACGATGTGGATGCTAATTATGTTAATAATGCCCTACCACAGCACAGGGATTTCAGAAGCGCAGATGGGAATAATTACCTCAAAACTGTTAAAAGATGCTTAAGAGATTAAAAGCCTCTCCTCTCTCACAGTTTATATGTTCATCCACCTAAGTTAATCTCTGAAGCAAGTGTACCACTATCACAACACTGTCCAACTTGCTTCAGCTCTAAATCACCATCACTGCATCTCAGCCACAAGTATGCCAGCTCAACAGCGATTATCCTTTTTCAGGGATTACAACTCCAGCACCCCACAAGACCTGTGTGTTCTCAGTCTGCCACTGAAGCCAAAGTCAAATCCCAAATCTGTCTTAAAAAATAATCAAAACCCTCCCAACCCCCAAACCCTCACGAGTTCACTGATGAGCTCACTGCTGCATTTATTACAATTGTGAAGCAGGGAGGGCATGGGCAGGAGGAGCATGGGCTTGCTTCGTGCTTGTTTTGTTTGCCTTTTGGATTCTGTAGCCAGCATTCATTTAAAACATCCCAAGTCAGCAAAAGGGTGTGGGGTAGTGAAAGTATTCACTGGCAGAGAAGCAGCTAAGTATGTTTTGTCAACACTAACTCCAGACTAAATAACCTGCATTTGGAGCAGAGCAGCACATGACAGGACATGGGACAGCTACACTCTTTTCCCCTAATACAGCAATTTCTGCTTCCCCTTCCCTTTTTTTCCCCCTCCAAAATGTTGTGCTTTTTATTTTAAATCACAGTAAATCTGAGGTTCAAACCAGTTTGTAGCCAAACACCCTAATTACACAGGAAAAGGACACAACAATTCTCTCCAAAGCAAGGACACAGACACAGAAAGGCCTTCAGAAAGCAGCAGCCATGAACCCAAGGGTCAGAGAACACACAAGGACGGGAAGCCTCAGAGGGTGCAGGATGCTAACGATTTGTCTTGCTGCTGCCATGGGCAGCATGTCCCACTCCCGAGTCCAAGCCAAACTCATGAGGATGGTATTTTTGACTTCAGCAATGTATCAAACCAGGCTGGATCTTGGTGCACAGTGAGGAAAGCCACAAAGAGTAGTAAGAATGAATACTACAAACTACTTTGCAGAAAACAGGTGGTACAGATGTGTACAGGAATACACGTTTTCTTCTATCTGGCTACCAAAACTCATCAGCTATAATTAGCAGCATACAGCACCAGCCAGCCTTGCTTTTATCATCCCTTTGATGATAACAAAACTCACCTATGCCAGAGCTGGGACCTGGGACATGGCAAGCAGAGTGAAGCAACTCCAGTTCTGCCCAAGGACAGGAGCCCTGCCTGTGCTGTGCTGGAGTGGTGAGCACGAGCCTGGTATGAGTGGCAAGCACAACCCCCCCTGCCCACCTGAAGCCTGGAGTGGGGTGACAGTGCAGCCCAGCAAGTGTGGTCCCAGCTGCTGCCCAGAGCAGACCTGTCGAGTGCTGCTGGCCATGCAGCTCCACCAGAACATGGAGCCACGCCAAGCCACTGATTCTGCATGCTGATTACTTTAAAGAAGTCATAACTGGTGAGCCACAGCCCTCTACTGCCTGCAACTGTGGAGACCAGAGTCCCCGAGTCCCTAGAGGGGCTGAAGCCATCTTATTCTTGCCACAGGGTGGTGCCCATGTTACCAGCACAATCTTGACCATTCTGTTGACACCATGTTGATTTACTAGACTGTGGGGAAAAGAAGCTATGTCACAGCTGTGACTGAGAAGTTGGGAAATGCTTGAGTAAGGGGAAGAAAGAGGCCCAGAAGGGTGTTTAACTGAACTGTTGGTGCAAGAAGTCACAGACTTGCAATTTTTAAGCCTTTAGCAGAATGCTGACAGACTGAGGTTTGAAGTTTCCCAGGGAAGTTCACCTTTTGTTGCAATGTATTCTCCTTTCCCCAGGGGCTCTCATCTGAAGACCACTATATAATTCTCTCCTCCCATTTTTCTTAGAATGCATATAATGACGTTGTGGTGCTGTTTCTGTTTTGTGTGCCTCACCTATTTAGGGCTTTTCTCTTCTTACTCTTGGATATAGAGTTAACAAAATCCTTTTGTTTCCCCAAGCTGATCCTGTTGCCTGATAAGATTTTATCTAAGAGCTGACTGGTGTGCTTAAATTGCAGGAGCCAACTCAAAGGACCAATCAAGGCCATTTTGTCAACCCGCTACAAAATGCATCAGTTGAATTAAGCTCAAGAAATTCATCATAAGGTAAGTCTTAAAAAGGAAAGCATTTAGGAAAAACATTCAGACACAACTTGAAAGCATATGCATTTTACCTGAAGACAACAGTTTCCCATTCCAAAACCCATAGCATCCATATATATGTAGTCTGGCTTAGCTGCCTTTGCTGCTTCTCCATCATCATTAGGAAACATTTCAATAAATGGTGATGGCGTGTTCTTATCTTTAAATACTGTGTGGAAAATGCAGGGACTCAGTAACCAGAGCATTAGACTGAACAACTTTGAAAAAGAAAAAAAGACAAACTGAATTTACTCACTTGGTACATTTATTACAACCTTCTCTCCTCTCCGGTGCCGAATATTTCTGGTCAGTGTACTACGACAACAACAACAACAAACTTTCCTGAAATAACTGCTCTTCATGAAAATGTTTTTGCAGTTAAGTTTCTCATCAAGTCTCAGGGATTCAGAATTCAACTTTCTATTTATTTTGAGCATATTTCCTTTAGGGCACTTTTTTCCTACTTCACACAACACTTCAACAGCTACAACACTGAATTTTCTTCAGAAAAAGTCAGTATTCTTTTGACAGACCTGGGATTATAGGCAGAATTAGAAGGCTACTGACAGGGCAAGTGAAAAGGCAAGCTTAAAAACCAAATTACTCTTCACTTAAGTCTCACCCTAAAATGAAAATCCCTCTAGGATTACACAAGTAGTCTGATGCTGTGCTCCATTTCAGACCAACTGTGGCAAATTACTGAGCACACAGAGATGGTGCCAGGACATACCAGAGCAGGAGCTGGGTTAACTGTTATCAAAACGCTTAGTCATGGAATTTCAAACTGGTAATAATTTTGCAGTAACACAATCAACATGTTTTGCCCTTTAATGGTGTAAACTACTGCATAAAGTTATGTGAGTTCAACAGTTTAAGTCATTTGAACAGAAAACACGTGTCATAACAACCACCTCTGTCCAAGTCCTTGTGGTACATGCAGCAAGGAGTTACACAGCTCTCTACTCCACTGGTGTAAAGAAGTCATAGGTAAATCTAGGATATTTAGGCACAGAATTCTCATTCTCACTCCCCAAATACTTACCTAAATCTAGGATGTTTATTGATTGCTTCATCTGGGAAAAAGAGGGATTTTGAAGCTCCTCCTTCTACTGGTGTTGGTTTATATTCTGGCAGTGTAAACCCAGGACACCCTAACCTGTGCAATATGGAGATCCAAACTGTAATGAAAACAGACTGTGATTTCAAAATAGTCAGATGATGAGATATTAGGATTCCAGTAGACAGAAAGAATGCAGAAGGTTTTTTAATGCACACCTACTGTGAGTATTTCTGAAGCATTTTTCAAGACTGCCATCTATACACGGGGAATTACCAGAGAGAGATCTTAAAACAGTTCTGTTAAAGGGTCAGTGATTGCCAAATGGCTTCTCTGGTAGTTCAAAATTATTGTAATTTTTAAAACTGCTACTTTAAACTGGACAGTAAACACAGATTTCTTCAGTGGATGGAGCAGGAAACTTGATCAAGGCATGCAGCATACACACGTATTTTAGTGTGTTAGCACTAACACAGGAGAGCAGCATTTGTGCCTTAAACAGTTGTTCTAGAGGGCACAGGTTGATGCTGATTGCTGATGTATCCAACAATCTACTCCTGCTAAAAAGATGCAAATAACGAACTCTGTAAAAATTAGAAGTAGTTTTAAGTGACACACAAATACCAAGCCTAACAGCAGTTTCCTATCTTGGAACTCTGAAAAAGCTTATAAACAAGAAAAATCACAGCTACGAGGTATAAAGTGCTGAGACACATCCAAGTAAACTGAAATACAATCCTCCCTTTAGCAACCTCCATTGAAAGCTTAAGAGTAATCTAAAACAAGAACAAGCATGTTTTCAATACAACTGAGATGAAGGAGCAAGTTTAAACTTGCAAGTTTAATTTGAGTGTTTTCCATAGAAAAGTTTGGGTTTGAAAAGCGTCAGCCCCTCCACTCTCTCCTCTTCTCCACCCCTGGTAACTTTCACCTTCTTTGCTTCTCTCCGTCTGTTTGACACTACTGCTCACTGCTGTTGAGAGAAATTGTTACAGCTTCTGAAGAAAATTTATGTTTGGGAAAAACTGTCAAGGTCTACTAATCTATCTGTATCCAACTGCAGACACTGTGAGAATTCTGAACTTGAAAAATTTATGAGGATTGAGACTGAAGTCAGACAACCGCTGTGATTTCAGGGAGAGATGTGGGAACAATCTACAAACAGGCACTCCAGAGAATTTTATCTAAGTTCAGTGCAAAGAGCATTGTGATGAAACTGTACGTCTGTGTCTATATCTTATGTGGGGTTTCCTCTGATGCATGGTGCAGGGAATTAATTAAAACGTCTTGGCGTCTTCCTTCTACAAATTTAGTCAGTTGTTTCACTGCCTGCAGATTCATAAGTGATTTTGTATCTGACTCAAAATCGCATCTTTGTACCCGACACAAAGCTCTTGATTAAAATATGGTCAGGGTCTCTAAACCATGACATTAGCGGCAAGGCAGGTGGGACACATGGGGATCCAGGTAAGGACCACACTACTCCAAGACAAGGAGCATTTGAGAGGTTGGAAATGAAGCTGCAGAGGATTAATTTCTTCACACTGCACTGTATAAAGGACAAAGATTGTGCTAGGTTGAGGGGCTTTCGTATTTTGAAAAAAATTACCTCAAAACTGGTATAAATATGTGAGGGGTGGATGTTAGGAAGATGGAGCCAGGCTCTTCTCAAGGTCATCTGGTGATAGGACAAGGGGCAATGGGTGCAAGCTGGAACAGAGGAGGTTCCATAGAAATATCAGAAAGAACTTCTTCACGGTGAGGGTACCGGAGCATTGGAACAGGCTGCCCAGGGGGTTGTGGAGTCTCCTTCTCTGGAGACGTTCAAGATCCGCCTGGATGTGTTCCTGTGCAACTTGATCTAGGGGACCTTCTGTGGCATGAGGACTGGACTAGATGATCTTTCGAGGTCCTTTCCAATCTCTAATGATTCTATGATCAACTAGAAGCAAACTACTCAAAATACCAGAAAACACACTTCTGGAAATTTTATTTATGCTCAACATGTATTTCACTACTGGTTTCTTCTTCCTGTTTTAAACATACAAGTTCTCATCTAAACCAAACTGCATCAACAGTAAAATTGCATCACCTCAGTCCTCAAGGAGGAAAACTGCCTACCGGTCCAGTAATGAGGGCTTAAATTTAAGAACCAGAAATACTCACTTAGCTTCTATGCTAGTATTTTTAATATCTAAGCATCCTCAGGTTTGTTAATTTCTTAGCTCAGTTATTTTAACTTGAATGAGCCAACGTTTTCTTTTGTCACCACTATAACAAGTGTTTTAGTCTTTTCAAACGCATTGTTTTTCTTACTGTGCACACATGTTTATGCACATATAGACACAGCCATGAGCTATATGTGTTATTGTAGAGAGACTAGGAAAAAAACCCAAACCACAACATCTCAAAAACATAACTTACCATCACTCCAGTCAAATCAACAGGGCCTTGAACAGCAAGGCAGCAAAAGGTAGAAATAAGAAACTACATGACCTATGGAGAACAATCTCTGAAGGATGCAGTATTATTTATAGGATAATCCGTAAGTAATAAAAAAAGCCACATTTTGTTACTGATTGGCTTTTACTGATGTTCAGTGTATTGCTTTTCCTATCACTGTTGGAAAATTTATCTGTACTTACAAAGTGATGAACTCCTCTCCCTTTATTTCCTGCACAACTGGATGTTTGTATACATTACATGCCAAATCCATTACATAATCTTGTTTGAAAGAATGCATGACAAACCCACAGTGAAGACTCTTTAACCACTGGACTCCAAGTAAGCTCCTACTATTTTAAAGGTACCTAGTATGGCTACCATAAAGTAGTACATTTTATCAAAGCAGTGTTCTTAAAATAACATTCACAGGGTGTAACACAGGCACTCTGGTAGCTGAACTTCACAGCTAAGGCAAATTTTGTACCATTCCTGCTCTTGGAAAGAACCTAGGGCCGCTTCATTCTGTACTGCACCATCAATGAGCCAGTAAGGCCAGTCGCTTCTCTTGTACAGCAGAGAAATTTTGTTTTATTTATTTTAAGCATAACTACCTTCATTCATTCGACTGACCATGCTAGTTAGAATTAATGTGATAAATCCTTGCCTAGAATTATGTTTGAAAGGAAGGTTACAAAGTAGTTCCTTCTACGTAATGAAGTACATCTTGAATGTATTTCAAAAGGTTCTTAACAACAATAAAAAGGAGAAAAACTACCTTTGTGTGAGGATGTTCTGAACCCAGAAGAGGAACACTCCACCCTAGATTCATAAGTACACTATTACAGCTTAAGTCTTCATGTCATAGGGACAATCACATCCCTGTTCTAGTGTGTGCTCTAAGCCACCAAAAGAAGCTTTCATGAGCTTTAGAGGAAAAAGTAGTGTTAAAAAATAGCTGTTCAAAACCTACACATAGTTGCACAAAACTGTTTCCTATAGAGATTACAGTTTACAAATTACTTGGAGAGAAATCTCTTCCAGATAATTCGCCGTATCAATTTTCAATTAAAGACTGCATACAATACTTTGGTTGCGAACATACAGGCATTCTCTCCCAACACAAAAATCACCACAGATTAACCTAAAAACACAGAAATGCTCATTTGTTTGTCTCACTACAATAAAAACGTTATAAAACACAGCCAGAACATTAAGTCAGGGTATTTTAACCAAATCTTATTTTGCTCTCTTTCACTGTACAGTTTAACTACATGGAATAAAAAGGAAGTGCGCACAAGAACACTGAAATCGGCATTACCCTGCAGCAGCCATCTCACCTCGGAAATGATGTCACAGTGCAAACAGCCTCATTTTCTTTAAGTACAGAAGCAGCCTCCTGACGTCGTTTCCTCATGTTGTCTTGCACAGTGTTAAATTCAGACATAGTTCCCCCATAGGGCTGCCCAGGTGTCCCTTCGATCATATAGCTCCCATACTCTGGTCGCCAGAGTGTTGGGTGGCTGCAATAAAATAGCCTGGTTTAACTATTTCTGTGAGTTCAAAAAAGATGGATTATTTGCAAGAATTTCAGATGTTAACGCAACATGCAAGAAAAAGGATCTCCTGAATGAGATGACTTGGTAGAATACTACAATGTACCTCACTGCCAGGAGGCAGCGACAAGAAGTTAAGACACAGTTTAGCAGTAGGTGGTGTTATCTGCATAGTGCAGTAGTTTGGATTTGCCATGTCAAATTCCAATCAGCTTTTACATCTGTCTCAAGCTTTATGTCTTGGAGTTTTAACTGAAACTGGAAGATACAGGATATTCAACCACTTCTACATCACAAGGCTAAGGTTAAGCTCAATTTCTTCTCTCTACTGTCTGTGAATACCTGGTTCTGTTTCATTAACTGATTAAGAAAAGAAATGAAGTCTGAGTGCACTGTATCATCCCTTGGTAGTAACACCTGCCCATCCCCTGGTGAAACCAGGCCATCTCTCTGTAGCACAGTCTGCCAGAGACACAGTCATGTCTCCTCTAGTGTGCTTCTAGCAGTAGCTATTTTGAGCCTAAAAGCAAAGAGATTCCTTTTTTGCAAGTCAAGGTTAAGGTACCTAGAAAGAAGAACAAATGCTTTTCATCACAACAGCAGTTTCTCTACCTTCCTGTAAGGTGTGACCTGCTTGTGTCTCTCTTCAGCCAAAGCTCTTTGCTGTCTTGTCTCACTTCTCTGCTGACATCAATTAAAATGCAATTCACACCCCTCTGGCTAAAGCAGGGATGCTATCCAGCTATTCCTGAAAACATTACAGGAGAGGACTGACTTACCATCCTTATACCTACTGTCTTAATTCTGCCCAAAATGCAAGATCACTCCTCCAGACTTCCTTGTCAGGGATACAGGGGCGAGTACACACTTTATGGGGCACGGAAGGTGTAGTAGGGGATTACTGTGTGCACACAGACACAAAACAACAGCAAGACAAAACAAATATCCAAAGTGCAGCTTCTGTGGGCTCATGACTACATCCTCTTTTTCAGGTCATAACATGAAAGGTACATGAACTTCCTGTAAGTGTGCTCCAATCTACCACTTCCTGCACCGCAGCTTTAGCTGAAAATACAGGTACCTGTGGTGCTCAGTTTTACTGACAGCTTTAAAATTCAACCAGGTCCACAAAATCCTGCAGAGCATCAGAACAGGAGAAAACAACAACTAGGAAACAGCTACTCACTTGGGGTTTACCTTCTCCCCCTGGTCTTGCAGTGTTTGAAGAACTTCTTCTCCGCAGAGCACCAAGCGCACTTTCTTATTCTCATGGTCAAATTTTACTAGCATGTATTCCACCTAGTAAAAAAAACCCACAATGAACAATTGAATTCTAAGATTCTGTTCACATATTGGCACATAATTGTAAGTATAAAGTAGATAAAAAAAAAAGGGTATCAGACTGAACTTTACAGAAGCTTAAAAACCATTGCTAACTATGAATGCAGTAAATACCACCACAGAAGATAGCTGCAGCCTTATTTTATCTTAAATAATTTAAATTCCTTTAAATTTGCCTTGAAAATTCTGCCCCCCCCTCCATTTCTAATTGCAGATACTTCACAAAAAGGTTCTTGAACTAGTATTTGCCTCCACATCGCTTCTCAGATGAGAAAATTAAAACTGTATGCAAATTATTAATCACAAACAACTCTTCAGTGAGTTACAGTCTCTGCTGCTGACAAAAGCCAAAACACACAACAACAGGAAGTCACTCTATAAACAAGACATCCCTTTACATCTATCACTAGGACAGAGTCTTAAAAGGCCACAGTTGTTACAGAGAGCATCAGTCCTGCTATTAACACACTCCAGCTTGTGGCACAGCACAGAGGTATCAATCCCTTCTTGATTAAGTGTTACTGTCAATTTTTCTTCCTCTCAAGGAATCCAGCAGTGTTCCTTGTCCTCCAGTACCTCTTCATCCTTGTCCTGTCCCTGGTCCAGGCTGTTACCCACACCTGCTCCCAGTAACATAACCCAAGGAAGTCTATCTGAAAGCAGCCAAGACTGGAATGCCCTCATGTCAAACTTTCTAATCTCCATGCACACTTGTTATCAAAGCACCTTTCAGGACTTGTAGAGCACTATTGAGTACAGCAACCTACCAGTCACTTGGTTATTACAGTCCTTCAATATTTGATTGATTTGTCAATCTATTTCCCCTACACCTATGTGGCAGGGGATGCTTGCTGTTAAGGAAGTGAGAAAGAAAAAACAGCCCCTGAAAGTGTAATGTGCTGAGCCTGTGCACAGAAATGCATCACTCCAGCTGATCAGCAGCCATAGACAGTGCCTTCTGTTGGAGGCTTTCAAACTGCCTGTAAGGCTTTCACCACTCCATCAACCTGTAGTCACAAACTCAGGTTGCAATTCCACTACTAGTAGATTATTTTACACTGTTACTGCTCAGTTCCGTTTTCCAACACTGCCCAGAACCACATGAACTCATACTCACTGAACACCACTACTCCAGCCCCAGGAGCTTAGATTCAGACACGGTGCAGATGCTAATATGAATTAATGCACTAAATCTGTTTAGTACAGAAACCTGACATGTACAAGAAAACAGCTTGCCAAGACAGGGAACTGCAGCAGGGTTTTCCAGCACACTGGAAGTCTATTTTCAGGGTTAATTTTCTTTGGTTGCTTCAGTGCTCATGGAAGAGTCACTGCTAGCTACTGTAACAATTAATGAAATCCTCTGTTGGGATCTGTGATTAATCACACGAAACATTTCCAAGGTTGTTTGCAATTCCACAGAATCTAATTAGGCACAAACTGTGGAGGGACTCGTGCCAGCAATTAAACAGAAAAAAAAGGTATTATTTCTGATTTCTGTGTTAGACAGCATTTCTTTCTGTAGTATGTTCATGCATTATGCCACACTGATCTGCCTGAAATAACTCCAGATGATAGTCAACCTGAACACACTCCAGCACTGATTTACTTGTTATCTAGTGCCAGTCTAACAAGGGACACCTGACCCATAATTACTGGCAATAAAAAGGAGCATCTCTTGTACCTTCCAGCTCTTGGCAAGAAGCCATGTAAAAAAAGTAAGCTACAAAAGAAAATCAGCTGTAAGAGTAAAGAAACATGAAGCCAAAACCAAAGAAATCATAACTTTTCATAAATCAAGTGCACTACTGAGCACTGCAGTTACATATCTAGCTTTAGAAACAACTCCTCCTCTTGTCTCCAGAAACACTGACTACATTTTCAAAGCTGTCTTTAACACAAAGAAGATCTGCCATTACTTTCACTAAGAAAAAAAATTCAGAAGCCTGCCAACAATTCAAAGTAACCCACAGAGTATGTTGCCAACAGGACTGACTGAATGAGCATCCTCAAAGAATTAGCTTTGTCATTCACAGACTACTCACGTGTTTTCAATGTACAGTGAAATGAACTGAAGCCAAACTGCTATTTGGCAAAGCTTCAAAAGCCCAAGAATCAAATATGTGGGGTTTCACCCAACAGTCACAATCCATCATTTTGCCAAGCCCTTCAGAGTTCAAGTGCCTCCCTAATTTTAACTAGACTCTCTAACAAGTGGCATCGTAAGCCAGGTCAAATTAGTGATGCAGATGGCTGACAAGCAGTCTTGCTAAGAGCACACCCCACCAAGGTCAAGGAGGAGACCACTATGAACCCATGTATCCAGCTGGTGCTCTCACTCTGCAGTAAACCCCATACATCTCTATCCTCTGGCCTGCATCAGATGCAAGGACAAGAGGCAGATTACCAGCTTACAGACAGACACTCGGCACTGCATCAGTGGATGAACCTCACTGACCAGGCCAGATCTATCTGCCTCACAGAATTTATGTGGCACCTTACTAGAAGAAACTACTTTGGCCAGTAAGGACACAAAGCAAATGCGGTAAAACCATACACACACCTAGTGCAAGCTAAAATAATTGTTCAAAGCTAAATGCATTACAAAAGCAAATAAATTCTCAGAGCAAATAATCTGAGTACTGCTCATCTACCTGTAAGATAACACAAAGGAAAACTACTTCTCTTCACACATTTCCTTCCTCTCAGCTACTGGCATTCCATATATTGCTTCTACAGAGTACTTCACACCAGGTCTGCTCAAGCATCCCATCTTCTAGGGAAGGATTATGCACCATTAACTTGCTGGCAGGACAGCACCCAATTTGAAAAGTCTTTGACCTTAGCATTGTAAATGCAACCACCAATGAGACCCTGAAGGCCCTCAGCTGAGGACACAAACCATTCCCAATGAATTGTGCTTAACAGCTGTGGTGGACTCACCTGGCGGCAAAGGGAAAGATGATTGCTGTCTGGCAATGGGTAAGCATGTCTGAAGCTGTGCTTGAATGCCTGAGCTATGTGACTACAATTTTAGATTATTTCTGTATAAAGCACACTACAAAGAACCATCAGAGAAGATCCTGCTGTAGCATCTAGATGATCATCAGAAGCCCCTCCTAACCCGTACCATTCTGTGACTGCAGCTGTGTAACAATTCAGCAACAACTCTAAGGAAAGAGTAGAACTCACATATTAGCACTGTCCAAATACTTCCCTTGTTCCACTTTCCAATATCAAAACCTCTTCCTGCACGCTCCATTTACCACCGTTCACATAGTTAAGCCAGGAACAACCTATCTAGTAACTAAATGTTAATGTTCAAAATATTCACTACAAGGTATGTCTGTGTATGAAAACCCAAGCAGACAATCTGGACTTGGATAAGCTTGGAAGAAAAGTACCGAGAAGATTTTATAGCAGAGAACAATAGTTAAACAATGACCCAAAGAGCTTTTCTAAGAAGAAAAAAAAAACACAAGTCTGTACACACTCTACCTGTGCAAAACAGCTCCTTGTGTCCACCTTTTATGACCTTCTGATCATCTATCTCAGCTGTGGATACTCTATCATTAGAGGTGTTTAAGGCCATGTTGGATAGGGCTTCGAACAACCTCATCTATTGGAAGATGTTCTTGCCCACTGCAGAAGATTCAACTAGATGGTCTTCAAAGGCCCCTTCCAATCCAAACCATTTTGTAATTCTATAAAAGGATCTGATTGCAGGTGATTCAGGTACCACCGCTGTTTCTCAAGGACAGTCATATTGACAGTTTCTCTTCTCTTCCACCTGGCAGCTGTTGCCACATGTAGCCAGAGCAGTCCTTCAGTCAGCTCATAATCACTTTCCCTCAGGTCTGCAGCTCTAAGGCAGTTAACATTTTTCCTAAACACTGAACTGGGTCTCAACATATTTTTGTTGACTATTACCAAAAACCACTACAACACTTAAACATAAGGCAAGCTGAGTGAAAGCATTTATATTATTATGTATACAGTTGAAGATTCAAGGTAAACTTCATTAAAGAGAATCAAGAGTATAATCCTTTTAATTACTTATTACTTCATTACAAAGAAAAAAAAAGTAGTTCCTGCATAGATACTGGTCAGTTAGCACATCATTAAAATACCATGTGTGATTAAAACGAGAGGCTACAGGACAACTAAGTTTTAATAAACTGACTGTTTTCCAACCTAAAGAATTCTGTGATCCTGTAACTATTCATTAAAAATACCCTGCCACAAGTGTTTAATATTAAAATGGAAAGATCAGATTTATTTTCTGTGGGTACACATCTGATGGAGGGAGAGCATAACAGTCAGGAACTTAATTTAAAAATGCAGTTATTTTCTCACCACTGCTGTGATAAAACATGAAGTCACAGTAATAACCAGCTGGTAATGAAAGGTTTACTGGCTTATAAAGATGAGTCTAAGCCCTGAGGGAGCAGATTTAAGAGGAAAACAAGTCTGTAAGTGCCACAGAGGCTGGTTACCCTGATTTTAGCCAGAATACCACCAAACCACACACTGGCATGAGGCAGAGCACCTCCACACTCATCACATTCCCATAGGTGTTCTCTGTTCCAGAAATAATGTCAGCAATCTGCCATGAACAGCAGGAACAACATTCAAGTTTATTTCTCAAAATGCCAAACATTGATCAAGCAGATAGTAAGTGGCCACCAATCGAATGAACAAAGCACCATCTCTAGCCCAGTACAAAACTGATTCACAGGACCCATCCCTGAAAACAAAACACAGCCTATGTTTTGTAGTACACTGACCATAGGCAAAGAACATGAAACTTCTATGACAGAAAGACAAACATGAATGAAGAAAACAAAGAAGATACAAGGGCTCTCATCTCAGTCAACACAACCTATCCTAGCAAACCACTCCCATCTGTTTCTCTTCCTGGCTGCTGATTTTCTTCTACACATGCTATGATGTGACTACAGATTGTCCTGTGTCCACGGACCAGGAAGGTGGGGCACTGAAAACTAAAATCTAGAGGTTATAAACCATTTGCATGCTTCTACAGAACAAGATGTTGTGCAGTAGAGAACAGTGTCTCTCCTATGACTGCTGAAACAGCTGAGGTCAGTAAGGCTTACAAAAAGTCCTAGGATAATATTAATTTTAGATTTCTGCAAAGACAACTTTAAAATGCTCACTTAGGAATTTTTAGATTTTAAACAGAAATAAAGGGGGTTTGGCACAGCTATATTTTATATAGCTAGATGTATTTATGGACTACTAAAAGACTATTTATTCAACTGTAAAAGAAGATGCCACAAGCTTTGAAGATCGTCCTGAATTAAAAAGCAAGAAAAAATACAACGTTAAACAAGCAACATCAAGAACTCCATCTTCCTGGTAATCATCCTTCTGACTCACCCCTTCTCATACTCCTATAAAGTGCTTGCACAGCAAGAACAGCAACTACAATAGCCAGCAGTACCACAGACATGTCCATAAGCAGTTCACTTGACTTCCACAGAAGGCAGTCCATTGTGAGCAGCGTACTTCTTTATGAAAACCATAGAAACAGCAGACCCTTAAAAGGTTTTTTTAATTAAGGTCTCAGATTGGGAAGGGGAAAGACAATGCATGTCATGGTACTGGTCACTATGACAAACTGCAGCTTGCTTAAATCCTGGTTTTAATGGACTGCAGAACTTGCTTTTGAAAAACCCATCTCACTATAAACCACAGCGAGTCCTGTGCAGTCACATGCACAACTGTTCAGTTTGGATTTGGTGGGTCTTAGGACTTGTGATAAGCAGCTTGGAATTCAAGGCTCTTCCCTTAGCTTCAGCCCCCTCAACCAGCACCTCTGCGAACAAGCATTTGTTTGAGGTGGAATGGAAAAAACAGCAGTATGACTGGTATGGAGTTCTCTGGTTCCTTCTGAGATCTTGTCAGTCTTATCTGTTCTTTGCAGAAGAAGCACATCCTGCTGGAGCTGGGCACCGCAGTCACCTTGCCCTCTGCAATGTGCTGAAAGGACAGAGTGGGAGTTTGGAACCTCAGAGACAGGAGAAGAAAAGTTGTGCCTGAAAGCCATTGTTTGTTAAAATGAAAGGTTCTGCAGCCCATGAGAATCAGCACACCAGAATAGAGGACTGGCTTGGAAGTAGATGGTGCAGGGAACTGGGCTTAAATGAACCATTAGCACTGTGGAATAGATACAGAGACTTAAAGACCGTCATCACATTTCCACCAGGAAAAGAACTGCTGGAGGTTTCTTTCTCCCGAGTGGATGGAGGTCATCAACTCAGCCCAGGTCTGCAAGAAGATGTGATTAACCTCTGTTATGTCTTGATGTTAGGGTTTTTACCTTGTGTGAATTAAATGTGTCTTTGGTTTTGCCTACAACTTAATAAGTTGTTTTTGAACATTCCTTGGTCAGTTGTTTTTTTTCGTTTCAGCTCATTAGCGTATTCACTAAATTCATTTGTTAATCTACAGCTGTTAACAGAAATGCCACCAGTGGCAAAGCTCACAGGAAGGTCAGTGGTGCTTCACTACCCATAGAATGACTGAGCAGGAGTGAGCTAAAGTAAAATAATGAGCCATCAGGGAGGGCAAGACATCATGAGTGTTTTGAGAGCTAGAGGGTTTAGAGGTAATAGAGTTTTGGCTTTTTTGACACAAGGATTAAAACCAGACAGAAAAAGTAGAATAACAAAATACTTCGGGTTAGAAGGGTCCTTTTAAAGGTCATCTAAACCAACCCCCCGCAATGAGTAGAGATACCAACTAGATCACATCACCCAGAGTCTCATCGAGCCTGACCCTGCACGTCTCCAGGCAACTATCATCGCCCTGGGCAACCTGCACCAGAATGTCATCCCTCTCACAGTAAAGGACTTCTTTATATCTAGTCTAAACCTACACTCACTCAGTTTAAAACCATTACTCTCTGGCTTACTGCTACAGGCTGTGCTAAGGCAGCAGTTTTTCTTATAAGCCCCCTTTAAGTACTGGAGGTCAACAGTAAGGTCTCCCCAGATGCTTCTCTTCTCCAGTCTGAACAACCCTAACTCTCTGGCATCACGGAAATACTCCATCCCTTTGATCATTTTTGTGATCCTCCTTTAACCTCACTCTAATAGGTTTGTGTCCTTGTTGTGCTCAGGATTCCAAAGCTTGATACAGTACTCCAAGTGAGGTCTCAACAGAGCTGTGTAGACAAACAGAATCACAGCCCTCAATCCGCTGTCCACTTCTTTAGATGCAGCGTAGGATACAACCTCCTCTCTGGACTGTAATGCACATTGCCTGCTCTCATCCAACTCTTCAAACACCAGCACCCCCAAGTCTTCCTCCACAGGGCTGCTCTCAACCCTATCATCCCCCAGACTCTAAAATAATACTGGGGATCGGCTTGACCCAGGTGCAGACCCTTGCACTTGGCCCTGTTGAATCTCATGAGGTTCACACAGGCCCACTTTTCCAAGCTTATCCAAGTCCCTCTGAATGGCAGCCCCTCTCTCAGGGGTGTCAACTACACCACTCAGCTTAGGGTCATCAGCAAATTGCTGAGGGTGCATCCTATCCCCCTTGACTGTCAGGCAAAGCATCAAGAGAAGGAATGAACAGAGATTCCTGTTCAAGCCAGTATTTAAGGAGTTATATTTGCATGCACTAGTGTACTCATTTTGTATACTCACAAGGCAGTCAAGCAGTGTGAGCTGATGTATGTATTAACATCATACCTTCAGACCCTGCCCCAGAAATGCCACTGTGATAAAGGGCAGATGCATCTCCAAAACATAACAAAACACTACATCTATCTGCAAACAAATAATGCCACTGGCCCTTCATTCAGCTAAATAAAGCTCAGCAGACACATGACAAAAACCCAAATCATTCAGGAGTGCTGCTTCCCCCCACGCAGCAGTTGAAGACATTGATTAAGACAGCTCCCATTCAGACGTATCCACACATGCCACATTTGGCAGGGGACCATACGAAGGAATTTCTGCATGAAAGAAATTCAAAACCACATTCTGTTCGGGGAATTTTGCTGGGGGAGGGGGAGACTAAAAGAGATTGTCTTAAAATGACAGGAGCTCAAATGAAAAAAAAGCATTTTGTAAGACTTCAGCCTACTCTGGCTTTATTATAAGCATGAGATTCCCAGGAAGAGCTTTAAAACAAAGCCATTTCTGTACACCGGTGTACTGCAGCAGTTTGCACAGCAAGTTAGACTACCATATGATCATGAGTCTACAGAATGACTTGGTTAATTGTTTAAAAATAAGCTCTAATATTAACTGCCAGGAAAATATAACTACATATAGCAATACTGGATTATTTCTAATACTTATAGTAAAAACCTAGCTAGAAAATTTCAGATGAACGCTAAAGAAATTATCTACATTGTTCGGATGGAAGGACAGAGATCTTGCAGGACACAGAGCCTAAAGAAACCATAAAAGACTCTCTACTGTTGTCTACCCTGCTGCAAAGCTATCGTGTTCCACAGATCATCTAGACTTTGTGAAACTGGCTGCTGCTTCTCTGTTCCATTAGGTTAGCCACATTTCTTCCAAAATGAGAAAAGAACACTACCTTTCCTGTACACTGTGATGCTTTCTGAGCATACTGTTTCTTTCATTGGTCACAGACCTTTCTTATCTCTATTTGAACATGTATGCATGCACACGTGTCTCTCACCAAGCCACGTAGTTGTCTTCCCACAAAGAGGTGACCAAAACCTCACCTGTGTATTTTAGTAATGGAAGTCATACTTATTTTACACAGTTCACAAGCTAGATTTGCTGTTGTTAAAAGATAAGAGAGACCGATACTGTTTTTGGTTTTAGACAGGTGACAAACAGCCTCAGACCACATATATCTGAACACAATTCTATTTCCTTAAAATACTTATTGGTCTGAAGTTCTACAGACTGTTGTACAGTGCCACTGATCATATCATTTACACGTTGCTACTTCCCGGAAAAAACAAATCCTTTTAGCTGCAGAAAGGCATTAACGCAATAGCTAGGTCTCTGTGAAGAATCGTTCAAAGGGAAAGCAGCTCCTTTCAAGAGCTGCCAGCCTTTCACGAGGAAAAAGGAGAAAGCTTTAAAGAGAGCCATGCCTTTTCTAATCAGTAGCAACACCTTTGGGACATTCTGGTAAGAAACCTCTGGCCTCTCTTGAAGCTTTTGGGAACGGCTGCTTTGCTTCTCGCGCGAGCCACAAACGGTTGTTTCTGTTCTCATTTAAGGTATTTTAAAAGTATAATTAAAAAACTCATGGGTAAGTAAAGGAATGAACTGGAAGTAAAGAAAGATCAGAAGAAGGTTGAAAAAGTCTGAGAATCACAGAAGAGGCAAGAAAAAAAGCAACTAGAAAATTACAGAATTGTGTCAGGAATAGTACAATCCGCAAGCAGCATGGTGGCACATTTTTCAGGCTGCTTTAGACGGTTCACTATCAAACATATTTTAGAGGCCTCAGCTTCCAAATTTTACCCCAAGTTCCCACGAAGAAAACAGCTTTCTAAAAGCTGAGCTGCTTATTGTGTGCCATGTCCCAACGCTATCAAGAACAAGCTATATATGCTAGCATACAACAAAAGGGTCATTACATCCAGTTTCACTAAACAGGGCCAAGCAGACTGCCGTTCACTGTACTGTTAAATAAAACTGCCCATCCTTGCTTTCTGCATCCCTCCCCTTCCAAAAGGATCTCTCTACAGCATGCCTTTCCTGACATTTTCCCACACTGAAGCTCATGCTCATTACTCTCTATTATTTCTTTGTCCCTGATGTTTCTTTTCCAAATCTTGTTGCTTATATTGTTGTTTCCCAGTTCAGGCAGGTGTTCACCAGGGAGAAGTGTCAGCCTGTCCCATCTAGCAGCAAAACAGGCCGCAGGAGTAACGCGATACTGCATGTATCAATACATACATGTGCAGACCTATGTGCAAAGTGCCGTGATGAGTGCATCCATGTGCACACTCAGCAGCAGTAGTGATCCTAGCCAAGGGACAGCCATTCCACTTGTCTGATTCGAGTGTCTGCATTAAGCCACAATGTGAAATTTAAGCAACATCCATCAGCTAGAGGAATGCCATCAGCAGATAGGAGGCAATGAACAGCACAGGATATTGATAATGTGCTGGCACAGGAGAGAGCTTTCTGGGACAAAAGCTGGGAAGCAGCAGAATAGGCTTTGCCTTACTCTCAAAAACCCTTTTGAACTCTTTTAGTACCATTAACATCTGCCAAGCTGCTCAAACCAATTGTTCCACATAGTACCTAGTAACTCTGCTGGAGTTTTAAATCACAGCACTGAAAAGCTGTAGGATTTTGCATGCACTGCACAAAACCCCCCACATTTAGTGACAACTATTCTGCAAATCCAAAGATAAGTGTTCATTGCTGGATTGGAGAGGGGGGTGGAAACACAAGGAGACCATGAGACCATAATGGTTGGTGTGACAGGGTCTCATCACCAGAGCTAACTGTTGCCCAACTTTTGTTGGCATTAAAGCAAAGATAACGAGGAGGGTTTTGATAAGGAATAATGAGATGGTTCAATGTTTTGAATTTTCCACAGTCAGCTGAAACCAAGCATTAACAGCAAGGCCAAATCTCAGTTTTAAATGAGGCAGAAGGATAATGATGAGGCAAAAAAAAATTCTTATTTTGTTATATTTTTAGCCCCCCTCCCCTCCTTTTTTTTTAACCATTGCAAAGACTTCATGGTTGTGGAAAACAGTAATAAAAGAACTGCCTCCAAAACAACAGCAACTGCCTGGTAAAGCCTTGGTTATACTCGCCACACAGCAACACAAAAGCTGACTTTTCTAGAGGCAGCAGAACCAGTGTTCTGGCCTTACCAGCTCTTTACTCAGGATGGGAGCACTACAGAATGATACCCTGCAGTCAGTCAAGCTGTGATGCTATCTCACCTCTTCCAAAACAAATAACACTATCCTGCTCTGCTAGCACTCAGACTCAACACTTTTGATCTGACAAAGTAACGGGAAGTGTCTGATGAATCCCCACAATTTCATTCCTTGTGATCACAGGGAATGGAGTCCCCAGGAGGTTACAAGCTCCCTAAGAGACCACCACAGTTCTATAATGAGCCTTACAACACGTTGAAGTAGAGTCCAGTTGATAAAAAAAATTGCTTGATTAAAAAAAAAGCTAAAGCAAACGCTGCTTCTACTCACAAGTGAACACAGGATTTCTTTTTCACAGTGACATCAGCTACATGGGGACAATCTTTGAAAGTATTCACATCTGCATTGAAAGACAAGTTCATTATGTGCTAAGAAAGTTGTTTTTTTGTAAGCATACCTTAAAAATGAAGTTAAAAAATGCACCTTTCACCAAACGTGGTGTCAGACATCTCTCCTGAACACAAAGGCAATTTTATTCCAGTTTAATTTCTCCCTCTGTGTGAGGGCTGGTCATCTTCATTTTTGATTTCTATCTTCAAGAGTTACTTAAAACAATGGAATACCCTCAGGCTGTTACTTTATACATGAACATCAAAGTGCAGAGAAAGACTTCTAATGAATATTGTCCACTTAACTGACACATCTAAGCTGCATGTAAATGTGGCACCACTTTTAATAACTAAATATTTGAGAGTAAAAACAGAAATCAAAGTTTCCCCGACAGTCTATCTACAGCACATCTGAAACAAGTTACAGAAGTACGGTTATGTGCCTGCTGTAACAAGAGCAGGCCAGCAACAAGTATTTGATACATTAATACATTCCTAAATGCTGCGTAATGTAAAAAAGGAATCTATAATTGCCTAATACAGTAGAAATCAAAGAAGTTGCCACACCTGGGCTTATGACCCTTTGTTAAAAATCACAGGCAGATGATGGACTGGGTTATCCTGACCTTCTCCGAATGTTCACAGGCATTTTAAATACAGCTCTTGCCTCTTTATCAGAATCACTGCTCTTAAAATCTCACCTCTTGCCATACTGGGCATGGCAGAAAATTGTGAATCTCTTTGAACATGCCATACCACCACTTAAGAAGGATTAATGTTGTCTTCAGTCCAGTCCCCATGACAAAGGAAGAAAGAGGCTCCTTTGGGGTGCAGTCACACTGTATGTCTAAAGTTACCAAGAGACCAAACTGCAAGTGATTGCTTCTTTCCTCCACAGGTTCCTCGATCTCACAGTGAAACAGCAGAAGCTCTGCTGACAAAGCAAATCACACTAGAAAACCAAATGGGAGAAGAGTTTTCTGTTGGGTGAACTTCCTGAACTCATGTAGCCTGTAGTAACGACAAGGACAGCAGAAGAAACATGAGCCTAGAGGAATGGGAGGGAAGCTGAACTAGCCCACTAGCAGATCAACCTTAGCTACTTTGTGAAATCTCACCCTGAGAAACCAAGGGCAACTAAAATGTAACACCCACTAAAAAATTAATATCTCATCTTAAACATTAATGAGGAAACCCTCAAGCTAAGCCCCATCACAATAGGGAGACTCTGCTCTGTCTAGATTCCTAAACTTAAGACTGATTGTGAGACTCTTCTGCCAGCCTAACTTGAGATATGCAAGAGATGCTGGAACACAGAGACGCCAGACTGGAATAAATGTATTTACATTTCCCAATTCCACACAACCCTGGCTTCAAAACTTTACGGTGTAGACTAGATGTCAGCAGCATCACTCCATTCACCAGGCAGATGTTATTAGCAAAGCACCTATTCACTCCTCTTGAAAACAGGTCCAGTATTCCAATACCTGCCTTGCTCAGGTGAAGTACGAGAACAAAGATCTCTCAAGGTGCACAAGGGGAACAGCATTGTCCTTTGGCAAAGAGCATCCATAAACACCTACAGTTACGATCCTGATCAAGTTTTATCACAAATGCCTTTGCTCTTCAGAAAGGAAACACAGCACAAACCAGGGATGTGGCCACGCACCCATACTGCTTGCTTCCCACTCTGTTCCTCCAACTTCCCTGCAGTTACATCACAAACACCTCCAAGTAGTAAATGCTGGATCACATCAACACCATTGTGAAGGATAGTTTCTAGTGCTTCATGTGCAAAGCTGCTCCCTGTCTGCAAGGAAAGCTGAGACCCTTGGGAAACCCTACCGACAAGAGGGAACCCTACT
>VZRI01008074.1:283-11822 GCA_013397515.1 Upupa epops | reverse complement strand
AAGCACCTATTCACTCCTCTTGAAAACAGCTCCAGTATTCCAATACCTGCCTTGCTCAGGTGAAGTACGAGAGCAAAGATCTCTCAAGGTGCACAAGGGGAACAGCATTGTCCTTTGGCAAAGAGCATCCATAAACACCTACAGTTACGATCCTGATCAAGTTTTATCACAAATGCCTTTGCTCTTCAGAAAGGAAACACAGCACAAACCAGGGATGTGGCCACGCACCCATACTGCTTGCTTCCCACTCTGTTCCTCCAACTTCCCTGCAGTTACATCACAAACACCTCCAAGTAGTAAATGCTGGATCACATCAACACCATTGTGAAGGATAGTTTCTAGTGCTTCATGTGCAAAGCTGCTCCCTGTCTGCAAGGAAAGCTGAGACCCTTCCGGGGGACCTTTCTGGTAGGGAAACCCTACTGACAAGAGGGAGCCTCTGAACCTCACAGAGTGCCATCAGGCTGGGACATGATTCTGTGCAGGTTTGCACTGCAATGCATGTAAGACCTTGTGGACAAACTTACTATCCTTGGGCTCAGAGCATCAGAATCAAAGTTCAAGTCACATCCTGAATGCTCATGCTTGTCCTGGTTCTGAGGCAGACTGCCCTGTGCTGGGCACCTACAGGACTCTGAGATAAAGCAAGGATTAGAATCACAGAATTGTTCAGGTTGGAAAAGGCCTTTAAGATCAGTGTCCATCTACTAACCTAAAACTCTAATCAAGCCCATTGCTACACCATGTCTGAGTTCCACATCTACATGACTTCTCAGCACATACAGGGATAGCAACTCAACCCCGTTCCCAGATAGCCTGTTCCAAGGCCTGATGAGTCTTTCAATAAAAGGACTTTTTCCTAATGTCCAACCTGAACTTCCCCGGGGCCATTTCTTCTTGTCTTATACACAGATCATCAGGGGTTGGAAGGGGCCTCCAGAGGTCGTTGAGTCCTACTCCCCCGGCTCAAGCAGGATCACAGAACCTAAGACAGCTTACACAGAAATGCATCAAGATGGGTCTTAAAAGTCTCCAGAGAAGTAGACTCTACAACCTCTCTGCACAGTCCTTTCCAATGCTCAGTAACCTTTACTGTAAAGAAATTTTTCCTCATGTTGAGGTAAAACTTCCTGTGCTCCCATTTACACCCATTGCACCCTGTCCTATTACAGGGTGCAAGTGAAGAGATCGTCTCTCTGTTCTTGACACCCAGTCTTCATATATTTATATACCATGATTAAGTCCCATCGTAACCTTCTCTCCAAGCTAAAAATCTCCAGGTTTCTCACTCTCTCCTCACAAGGCAAGTGCTCCAGTACCCTATTACTTGTGAGAAGAGACCAATACACTTACCTCTCTCTACCATCGCCTTTCAGGTAGCTGCAGACAGCAATAAGGTCTCCCCTCAGCTGCTCTGCATAAACCTTGTTCTCCAGACTTTACATAAGAGTGTTCTCAATGCCCATAAAGCCACACACCTGTGCCTGTGTTCAGCTGGGCTCTAAACTCCCCTAGAATACATCCCTGGTTCCTACTAGACCTTTATTAGCTTGGACACTGGCTTTTTTACTGGTGCGAGCCTCTAAGCCCTGTCGATCTCCCCACTCCCAAAAGCCAGTATCTCACAAATACTCCCTTAAAAGATCTTTGACAACAACTTCCCATGCCTGCTGCCGGCAGCAGCTTTCTAAACGCACAGGCCAGACATGCGGGGCTGCCAGGGGCTAACAGGTCCTTAAGCTCCGCAGCTACTCGAGTTCAAAGTACTTGACGGCACCCTTTCCATCGGGGCAACGAGGGGCCACGGCGGCCCCGGTGCGCGACAAGAGGGCTGCTGCATCCACCGGCCCAGACCACATCTGGAGGGGCTCCCGGGACGCTCGGGCAGGTGCACAGGTGCCCGGCCGGAGCTCTAGAACTTGCTTCGGCGTTTAAATCCTACAGGGTGACACCAGCGCAACCGGAGGCCGCCAGCGAGTGGCTGCGTGTGTGCATGCGGGGCAGACAAAGCCACGCGGGTGGCCGCTCCCTCCCCTCCCCTCGCGGCTCGGCGCGGGGCGGGCAGGGCCCAGGCCCAGTCCCGGTGAGGTGCGTGTGTGTGCGTGGGGGGGCTCTCACCTCGTCTCCCCACTTGAGCACGTCCTTATGCCGGTCGCGCAAGGCTCGGTAGATGTGCAGGAACTGCAGGATGCCGTGCTGCCGCACGTGCTCCGCGTAACGCCGCGTCTCCTCCCAGCTCAGCGGAGAGCCCTGCGACAGCAGCCCCATGCCGGAGGCGAGTCGGGCCGCGGACCGGCGGCTGCGCAGCCGGGGGCTCTCTAACGCCGCGGAAGCGACGGCAGCAGTACCCGAGCTCGGCGCTGCATGTGACGGCGGGAGCGCGTCAGGCCGTGACTCAGCACTTTTCGCTCACAGGCTCCGCCCCGGTGGCTGCTCCCGCGGCGAGGAGGCCTGGAGCGCTGGGGTCTCTTCATTGCTGCCGCTGGCCGTGGTTGGGGAACAGCGAACGCTGGGAGCTGCTGCCCTACTGCTCCTCTCCTGCTGCTCCTCCGCAGCGCCGTTCCCTGAGAAAATGACAGCGGGAGAAGGGCCCTGTGCTCCCGGCTCCAGCCCGCACCGCACCCAGGCGGTAGGGTTGGGGTGAAGGGGTGTCCGCGGATGCGGCCGGGCTACTGGTCCCGTGTGCGACCACCCGCGTGTGATCAGAAGTGCCTAAATAAAGGTCTCTGGACGGTGCCTAGACGTCGTGTGGATACAGACAGAGCTTAGGGACGTGGTTTAGGGCGGGCTTGCTGCAGTTAGGCTAGCGGTTGGACACTATGATCTTAAGTTCTTAAAAGTCTTCTTCTTAAGAGCTTTAAGTTCTTTTCCAACGTGAACGATTCAGTGATTCTGTGACTGAAAGCTGTTGTGTGTTTATTACAGATCAGAACACGCATCTCAGAAAATAGGTGCCTCTATATGCAGCTTGAGTGGGCAGCATGAGAACAGAGGAACACGGCATTGGCCCAGTGTGAGGTGAAGCTGCAGCGCCCACACCTTGCTGTGCCGACTCAAGGCCAATGGATAGAGATACTAAAATAAGTCTGTAACCTGAGAATTGACCTGGAGGGAATCAAAACAACATTCACCTCCGGACAGAGGAAGCAGTGACACCCGGTGATGTCTACCTTACATCTGATAGAAAACCAAAGAAAGGCTTGCCAGTGATCCTGCAGACAGACAGATGTAAGGAGTTGAACGTGAAGGGGCAATGGGAACAAACAGGAATATAGGAGGTTTAATTTAAACAGAAGGAGAAATTTTGTTGTGGTGAGGGCCATAGAGCACTGGAACAGGCTGCCCAGAGATGTTGTGGAGTCTCCTGGTGAGACATTCAAAATTCACCTGGATATGTTCCTGTGAAATCTTCATTAGGTGGTCCTGCTCCAGACCATCCTCTGATGATCTCCAGAGGACCTTTCCAACCCACTGTGATTCATGAAAAGAAAGGATTTCACTTACAAGAAGCAGAAATTAAATTTGCCTAGACCCTGGATTTTGTTGCAGTCACAGAGCTCCTTCTGTGATTTGGAGACAAGGACAGCAGGTAGGCTGCACAATTGCATAGTTCAGGGGTTGGGAATTAGTATATTTAAATTGTTGGATAGCCCACTAATGGGTAAACTATCTTATGAGATACTTTGTTAACTGAGTTACTGTACTGACAGTACATTCTTCCAGAATGAGGTGCCTCGAGGATAGGTCAAAGCTTCCAAGACATAAGTAAGTCTGAAATACATTAGTTGAAAATATAAAACATTAAAGTAAACCTTTTAAAGTAAAACTTTTTTATATTGGTTATTTTTGTAATGACCCAAGTTTGTCTACAAAGGGCAGCATCGACAGAACAAGCAGTGACCATTACAAATAACATTCCAAACATTTAATTTATAATGTGCTGTTGCTAGAAGCTCATTTCTTTTGTTTTAAAACTCATGTTTTTGGCTGACACTGTAATGCCTGAACAAATGGGAAGCAGTGCTTTTCTTGGTACCATTGTAGGTCTGGAGAAGGCCTGTTGGGTTAGTCTGAGACGGCTCTTTCAGTTAAAAAATCCCACATCCATTTTCATTTCCTGAGAAGTCAGGAGGTCAAAAAATTCTCACATTTGGCAACAGCACTCTGGTAAGTTGTATCCCTCACATGATGTACTTCATTTCATATCTGAGAGGACAAGGGGACTTTGTGTACTGATTATGATTCAGTGTTGGTGCCATGATGCCACCATCCAGCCTCAGGTCTTCCACAGCTTTAATTTTGATGTGGAGCACCTAAGGAGCCCTTGCAGTAGCAAGTGTGGCTAAGTAGCACTTCATGGCTTTTCTGCCAACATTCTTACCCCCTTTTTTTTCCCCTCTTGGATTTTAGAGCAAATGCTGTTGTGTCAGAGACAAAACGTTGTTACATGAATCTGGGCAAACATGGTTGGGTTCTTTAGGATCTGTGCTCCCAGCTCACTTTGCTGATAGTGAAAGCATTGTATTGCTGAGATTCACTGTGTTTTGAATTTGAAATAGTTCGGTATTTAGTATGACCCCAGCTGCTTTGAGTGTGCTGCTCTGTGTAACTGTTGGTAAGCATTTCCAGCGACAACTGTTATACAGTTGTTACCACTGATGCTACTTTAACCTGAAATTCAAGAGTACATTTTCAGTGTCTTTCTCCATGTTTAAACTCAGCATATTTTTGTGTTATTTCAGTGCCGTCATTGCTGTATTTCCAGTCCTGCATGCTTAGTCTTACCAACTGTGGAGCTAGTACATTTTTGCTAACAGAAATCCAAGACAGTTTCCTTCTGCACCAATAAAACTGATTAAATTGTAACCCATGTCTTCTCACATTGTACTCTGTAGCGAAACAGTTTGACAGGTCAGTTCTGTTTATGAGGTGTTCACTGTTTATAAGCTATTTACTGCCTTATTCCTTTCAGTTCTAATGCAGGTGTTCTGGCGGCATGGGGCGATCTATAGTAATTTCTTTTGCAGGGGACTGGAGAATCAATACAAACTGCACTAAGGCTGTTGGCATCACATGCAGAAGGGTTCATTTGCACATCACATAAAATGTGACTTCAGGACAACCATCATATAATATCTGCTTATATGTGTGATGCTGTATAATTATTTCCAGTACACTTAGTATCATGTATAATTACTTCCAGTACATTTAATATGAAAAAACCTTCTCTAAATACACAAGCAGTGCTTTGCAAGATATTACTTCAGCTCCGTACCAATATCCTCAGGCCCAAGACTTTGTTAGTTGCTCTGGACAGTTCAAAGGAAAAATCTCCTGGATTCAACTTAGAAAAAGTATTATTTTCCAGACAAACTTTTGTAAGAGTAGACTCAGTTTCCCTTAAACCCTCCCCCTGCTCCAACAAGATCTGTTTTATAACTAGGCCACTTTATTATTTCCTTATCTCTCAAGTAGCTGTTTTTCAGTTCTGTGTAGAGACTGCCCCATTCCTGAAGCAGTATCCACCAAACACTGAGCAAGTTAGCAATTATCTGGGAAATGTGGCCAGGGACTATGATGTAAGTACACTGTGTTTGTGAATTTTAAGGACTAAACAAGCACTGAAATTAGTAAGTCATAGGAGGTATTACTGATCCTTGCCTTGAAAACCGTTAGAAAGCCATCACCTGTTAGAATTTAGATGAACAGCAGTAGGGATCTGGAAATGCTTCATGGTTGGAATAGTCAAGGGAAAAGGCCCACACACTGTTGGAGGCAGTAAGGTCATGGGAGGAGAATATATGACATGGTGCAGTGAGGAGCTGCCCTGAAGGTTCTTACCTTCCTTCACAGATGATCACTAGCTTCATCTTTTGTGTCTCTGAGAAGTTATTCAAATGAGCTGCCACTAAATCTAAATAGAGTACTTGGTAGTTTGAGACTATACCTGCTGGGATTAATGAAAGATGTGTAAACTCATGGGTGATACTGTTCCTACAGAATCCTTTCTTTTACTGTCTGTCATGAAGAGTAATAAGTACAAAGTAGATGTCTTGTGATGAGGCTGTTATTGCAGCAATGAAAGAAAGGTTTGTGTTCGTTCATGAATCATCTGTGAATATTTTTAAAGCAACATTGTTCAAGGTGATTGCCAAACTGACACTGCTGAATATTGTTATTCTCTGAATCATATGAAAAGTCTGCAGATGGAATAATCTACTTTCTAAATTTTTGAATGTATGTTTGGTAGAAAAGAAGATCAAAAAACTTTTTGAGCAATTCTTTATGCTTTTAGGTATATAATTTATGATATGCACTTGTGTCCAGTATAACTGACTCTGTGAAGACTGCTCCCTTTTGAGAGAGGAGTTCTCCCAGCATTTTTTGAGGCACTGGAGAGATCTGTGCCATGGCAACTATTTCTTGATGCACAAAGCCTTTCTGATTAGCAGCTTGGATTAAATAGTCTGTTTGAGTGAGACAGGGAAGTCAGGGCACTGAAGATGTTCAAGTGAAGGATCTTCTGAATGATCTTCAAGGGAAGGTCTCCCCGCTCTGCAGTTGTTGGGTAGCAGAACACAAGATGGCAGAAGTCATCAGAGAAACAATGGCCAGACCAGACTACTGACAAACCATTCATTCTTGAGAGAAATTCATTGGAGTGAAGGCTCCAAGAGGAATCTCGTACACAAATGGAAGGAGTGGTCTTGATTAGAAACAGTGGCGGGACACCGACATATTAATCAAAAGCTAAATCACCCATCTTAGTGCTACACCTGATGAAACATGTTGTCTACAGTCTCCATCACATGCACATAACACAACATAAGTATCAGTCCTTATGGGGGACTGAAGGAGAGCAAGTATTAGTGTGGATGAAAACCTGAAAACAAAGAATAAAGGGCATTTTGATGGGTTTTCCTCCTCTTCAGACAAACTCTGTGGGTGAGAAAATCTGCCTGGGTGGATTTGCCATGTTTCTGTATCTATTTCATACGTTTATTTGCCTGTTGGTATTCCTCTGGCAGGTACTGCTTCCTGCAAGTTACTTTGTCTCCAGCAATCTCACAGAATCTGTATATATATATGTTGCATGTGTGAATAAGTACTACTAGTCAGACTGTTTCTCATGAGCACCGACCAGATCTACAGCATAAAAGCCCACTCATAAATCTGGTGTTAGACTGATAGCATATGGATAGGTATTGCTATTCATGAACTGACTGCTCCCTAGAAGAAGGACTGGATGAACAGCGTAAGGACTGACCTGCAAATGTCTGATGCTGGGCCTATAGTAAATAAATACTGATAGTGTAATCTGACAGCTGCTCATAAAGGCTGGTGTCATACTAGCTACACCTAGCCCCCTCTTTTCTCTGGAGGACTGGCTGGAATATAAATGGAATTTATTCCTCACCAAATTTGTCCCCTGCCCCTCTCCCGCTCCCCCCTTTTTCACACAACGTATTTGTATAACAGCAGTGAGGAAGATGACTAACAGAGACTTATTCCAGTCAAAGTTATATGCTGATTCTTCTTCAGGCCAGATTCTCAATTAATGTATGAGACTATTGTGACTTCTCAGAATGGCTTTAAAGCTTCATTTTCTTGCTGTCACCTGGTGTGTAGAAACGACTGTCATGAGATTAAAAGTTCTGTCATGAGTATGAGCTCTGTGTTTCTGGATTCTGGGGTTTCTCATTCATAAAATTTGGCTTGAGAGCTGGAGTTTTTCACTTCATTAAGGATGAATTATGCATTTCAGTTTATAAACTTTCACATGTTTATGTTAAAGGTGAAAACAATCACATTTTTTCATAACTTTGGTCTGTATTAGCAGGTTTCCTACCATTTCACCTGGCACCATGTCCTCATCTCTCCTATATAAGCTCTACTTTGATGAGACCCACAAGACACAAACTTCTAAATAACTAAGAACTTCAAAATATTTCATAGTTTATCTTCTTTCCAGCATCTTCTAAGGTGGAAACTCTATATTATATTAGAGATTTATCTTTATATTCTTTTCTGCAGGCTGACCTAGTTGTTTTTTCTTTAGTAGTTCAGAACGGTGTAATATAAAATAAAATAATACAAGATGCTCAATAGCAAAGCAGAAGACATTCTTGACCTCTTTGCATCTTGTTTTCTTTAACGTGTCATTTCAGTCATCATGATTATCAGAAGTAGTAAAATTCCTTTTGTAAAGTAGTGAAGAAGTAGTAAAATTGTTGAGAGCTAAACTTTATGGAGGACTGTATTTGGACATGTATACAGCCTAACAAAGCAGCTGGATTTCTTCATTCCTTGGATTCCCACCACAAGCAAGACTAGGTCTGTGCACTTCTCATTCAAAAGTTAACTGAAGAGCAGAATAAATATATTTTATTTTTAGCAAATGCCTCATCTTTCTTGACATACACAAACTGTAGTATGTATGTTTTTATATAGAGAAGTTTATCAGCTAAGAATAAATACTGATCCATAGTGGGGGAAAAAGGCAGAATTCCCAAGTAAGATGTATTAGTAGCAGCTTTGACCTCTGGATACCAGTCTTCAGCTGTAAGTATTTTCCAGACCAGGAAATAAAAGCAAGGACAGGGAGCTGCTGTGTCAAGTACAACCCAGGCCAGTGAGGGACAGAGGAGTTGCAGCACCATGCTGTGCTCCTCCTGCCTTAGAGTGAGCCATGCCAGGTGGCCTGGGTCAATGGTCCCACTTGCAGGAACATTCCTCTGCCACATATGCACATAAAGCCACAATGTTTTCCCTTCCTGGGAGCAGTCTGATGTGCGTCCTTGTCCTTAGGTAGTGAAGTTTCCCTGCCAAAGAAAGTGGACACCATGGAAGTGTGTGGGTACCTAATAGAAATCTGATTTTTCCATACCCACACGCATTCATTTCCAGCTTAAGATACTGCCACAGCATCTCGATTTAATTACTGCCGCAGTATTAAATCTGCAAAGCTGGAAATGCCACAAATTCCCCAATAAAACCATCTGGGTTTTCCTCCCTCCATGTAATTGTTCTCTACCTGGCAGCTTTTTGTATGTCCAGGTTGTGTGTCCTTTCATCTTTCAGCATTGTTCCTGCCCTGTAAGTTATGGTGGATTGAGTCCTAGTAAGAGTAGTCCATGTTTACAAGATTGTAGACTTCTGGTCTAGTAGCAATAAATCTTGCATTTTAAATGGCCATACCTACAGGTGTTCATACCTTAGATAAAACAGCAGCAGGAAAGAAACTAACCTTCAGGAAAATATGAGATAGCAGAGCAGGATTTGATAAGAGGTTTTTAAAAAACTGTAGTAAAAGCTTTCCAAGCCTCTGTCTCAGTCCAGAGTCTCAATAAAGATCTGATTTAATGTATAATCTTTTTGTCAATTTGAAGCAGAGATGGTCACAAAAAGATGACACACGAGGTTTCTTCTATTGATTTTTTCCAAAGTACTAAGTCCCAGAGAGTAGTTTAGTCTCAAGAATTTAGATTATTTTATTTTAAAAGACTGAGGCAGTCAGCAAATACCCTTTGGTATTTTTCTAATGATCGGGGAATAATTTTACTTGGAGACTAATCCTCTCTTCACAGGGCAAGAAAAATAATAGCTTACATGCTTTTATATAGTAGTGCTACTTAGCAATGGCCATTCTAAAAAAGCAGTCTCAAATTTCTGTTGAGTACCATGCCTCTGGCTTCGATAACTAGTGGAGACTAATGTATTTGCAGACATACCATTACACCAAAATAGCCTCTTTCTCAGGAGTGTGTTGAAAAAACAGGATACGTTAAATAGCAGGAGAAAATAGGAATAGAGAAAATTGTCCACTAGTAATCACACACCGGACAGTCTCCAGAGAGCAGTTAAGCCTTCCTCAGTTGCAAGTTTATTTCCAGGTCTCTAATGAGAAAGTATTTTCATCTCATCTACTTCATACTGTGTGTTGTATGTAATCTACTTTACTTGGAGTCCTACTGAAAACTCAGAAACTATTGGAAATGCAGTCTCTTTGTCTTTTTGGTGGGTTGGTGACTTTTTGCAGGTTTTAGGAGTGCTGAATGCAAATAGTAAGAAGAAACTGTGGAAAAGAAGAGCATTCAGAGAGAAATTCAGTATTTGCTATAACATCCTCTTTGTAGGTTACTGTTGCCAGCATTCCAGGTGTTTTCACCTGACAAGTACCTCTCAAGACTTTTCTTCCAGACCAAATCATAAATAGTTTAGAGACTTAATTTCAAAGAGAAGTCAAACAGAAGGTGTTGAAAATGCCTCTTCTAAAATTTCTCCAAGTGGAGTAACTGATGCAGTTTTGAACAGCAAACTAATACTTGGAGTAACAGGACTTTTTTGTATGTTGCTGTTATTTATACCATCTCTGAGGAAGTGTTCTACACTCTGATAGGTGTTCTAGTGTGCAGGTAGACAAGCTGAGGAGCAGAGAGGTCAAGTTGCTTTGGGTGGGATCCAGAATGCTTAAATTCAATGCTCAGAATAATTACTGCTCACCTCCACTATAGGCTCCCAGCTCTAGAGGCTGGTCCGATTATCCTTAAATGCCTCAGTTTCCCATAAAGTCTGTCATAAAGCTCCTGTGTAGCTGTATCCTTGGTGGGCTGTAACTCAGAAGGCAGTTTAAGACAGAAGCACCAGTGATTGGGAAGTACAGGGAAGAGCACTTCATCAGAGAGGATTGTTGAGAAGGTCAGGACTACTGACATACTGTTGGTCTGAGCAGTATATCCCCTGACAAACCTCTGATGTGGGACTCACAGAGGACTGGTGACCTACTAATCATGCTGTGCAGAAGGTCCTAGGAGCAAGTGGATGAAGTTTGTGCTGTGTCCTCACCCTTTCTCAGAGTAGTTCCCTTGGCAGTGTTGACAAGTCCTATTATCCTGGCCATTCAACAGATAATACTAAGGCCATGATCATAAAGATATGCAAAAAGCTTTGAAAATAGGACTGCTCCTCTGTATAAACAAGGCTGCATTCATGGCCTTGCGTTGGGCATGTTTCTGTTGTTACATTCCCTGATTCAGCTCAGGCTCTATTATATACAAATATATATGTATCACAGAATCACAGGATGTTAAGGGTTGGAAGGGACCTCGAAAGATCATCTAGTCCAATCCCCCTGCCACAGCAGGATCAACTAGATCCAGTCACACAGGAACATGTCCCAGCAGGTTTCAAATGTCTTCAGAGAAGGAGATTCCACACACTCCCTGGGTGGCCTGTTCCAGTGCTCTGTCACCCTCACCGTGAAGAAGTTTCTTATCTTTATGTGGAACTTCCTATGTTCTGGCTGACACCTTTTGCCCCTTGTCCTGTCATTGGATGACACTGAGAAGAGCCTGGCTCCTTCCTTCTGACACCTGCCCTCTCCAAATTTATAAAAATCAATAAGGTCATCCCTCAGTCTCCTTTCTTCCAAGCTAGACACCGAACTCCTGCAGCCTTTCCTTCTAAGGGAGATGCTCCACTCCCTTCATCATCTTTGTGGCTCTATGCTGGACTCTCTCAAGCAGTTCTGTGTCCTTCT
>VZRI01008073.1:0-15448 GCA_013397515.1 Upupa epops | reverse complement strand
CTGGAGTACTGCATCCAGTTCTGGAGCCCTTACT
The DNA here is from genome assembly GCA_013397515.1 of Upupa epops. Lineage (NCBI taxonomy): Eukaryota > Metazoa > Chordata > Aves > Bucerotiformes > Upupidae > Upupa > Upupa epops. Next base: position 15,414 of record VZRI01008073.1, on the reverse strand, counting down.
ACAAGAAGGATGTGGACATGCTGGAGCGAGTCCAGAGGAGGGCCACGAGGATGACCAGAGGGCTGGAGCACCTCTCCTATGAGGCCAGACTGAGAGAGTTGGGGCTGTTCAGTCTGGATAAGAGGAGGCTCTGAGGTAACCGTATTGTGGCCTTCCAGTATCTGAAGGGGGCCTACAAAAAAGCTGGGGAGGGTCTTTTTAGGATACCAGGTAGCGACAGGACTAGGGGGAATGGAGCAAAGCTGGAGATTTGTAGATTTAGGATTGATGTGAGGAGGATGTTCTTCACCATGAGAGTGGTGAGAGCCTGGAATGAGTTGCCCAAAGAGGTGGTTGGGGCCCCATCCCTGGAGGTGTTTAAGGCCAGGCTGGATGAGGCTCTGGCCAGCCTGATCTAGGTTGGGGTGTCCCTGCCCATGGCAGGGAGGTTGCAACTGGATGATCCTGTGGTCCCTTCCATCCCTGACTGATTCTATAACTTCTTCCCAGGGAGGGAGAGGGGGCACTGCATGGGGCTAAAATAACTAACATATAACACCTTTCTGTTATATTTTCTGTGGAGACAACTGAACCAGAGTTTGGAAAGACTAAGCAGACCTCCTTAAAACACAAAGATCGGCAAAAGTGAGCTACATTGTCAGGGGGAAATACATAGCAGAGCGAAGGTATGCAGCACTTACTAGCTTGCTCTGCCCTATTTCTAGAAATCTACATGTTGGCCAAGCAGCTCTATTTCCAAAAGACATCAGATTGGAGTGTCAGTGCTTTGCTTCAGTGTTCCACTGGAGCTAGTTGGCGAATTTGTTTTCAGCTGCCTGCATTATTGTAAACAGTGGGACAAATGTCTTTCTAGTCTGAAGAAGCAGGTTTCGGTTTTGCAGATTTCCCACTTATTTAAAAAGACCATTCCTGTGAAGCAACATGAAAAATGTTTAAGCAAGTATTGGGGTTTTTTCCAGAACTACTTGTTTGCTTTCAAAATACCAGTTACCTAAACAGGGTAGCAGTCTTCCACATCCTCATGTCACTTTCTGAGAAAGTGTTCTTACTTGAGAGCAGGGTCTGACTTTGGATTTGGTTCAAGACAATGCACAGGTGTTGCAGAATCAGCTTTTCTTTTGCTGCCTGGTTGCCTTCAGTTGTAGAAAGCAAAGTTAGAGGCGGAATGACCGCTTCATGAAGACACCCTCTCTGCTGGCCGTTTCTCTACCAGACCTGAGGCATTACAGCTGGGAAAGATGTGGTATGAGTCATGAGCCTGTTCTGTGTTCTGGATAGTGAAACTGGTATTCATTACAGTTAAAAATGGGTCAGTACTCAATCTTGTGTCCTCTTTCAGGAGCCTGCTCTGACTAAATGGGATGCCTTTGGCCTGAGTTATTCCCTCTGCTGAAAGAGAAGTTGATGGCAGAACATAGTTCATCTGTTGTTCTTCCTTTGATCCTCAGACTTTTGAAGAACACAGGTATCTGCTTTCCCACTTCTCTGGGAAGAAATGCTTTTCTTACGTTTTTTTCACCTGAAGTTCTCTCCCCATTATCTACTTAGCTGAATTGGAAAGAATCAGGTAGTTGAGATTTAGTTATTTTTTTTTGCTTTGTGTAGTCAGACTGAAGAAATTACTGAAGTCACCTCTAGGTTATGGTGTGTGTGGGCATCCAGAAGAGAAGCATGACACATGAAATTCGCTCTTTCCTCTCTGTAAGTAGTAAATGCTTCCTCAGCTAATCATCAACAGGTTGACAATGAGCTGTTCTGTTCATCTTATGATATTTTTACTGGGGCTGCAAGTCTTGCGTGTAGGGTCTTGTGTGTAGGAATGTTTAAAATGGGTGACAAGTGTTGATGAGGGAGACTCAGAAACACATCAGCATTGGTGGAGAACAAGTGTCCTGCAGAGAAGGGAGTCAGAAGAGGAACAGACTGTTAAAGAAGCATCTGTAGGAAAAGCTGAAAGAGTCAGGTGTTGCCAGCAGGGCTTCAGAGTTATGATGCACTGTGTCCTTAAGAAAAGTGCTAATCTGCCAGATGGCACCCAGAGCTGTTAGAGTCAGGAGATAATGGTGGTATAGTATTTGCTGTCAGTGTCGGTCTTGGGTAGTTTTCAGTGCATAGCTGTGAAAGTAGAAGAATCCAGGCATTGCAGAACTATTGGCATGCTCCAAGGAGGGGTCCTTTGCTTCACACCTTTAACATACAGTGTTTGTTCAGTTCAGGCCTCATTTTTCTGTCCATTACACATGTACCACTCAATACCTGGCTTAGGCTGTTTCTCTGAAACCTCCTTTCTGATTCCATGATGAGTATGGTACAAGGGGTATGTAGAGCTCATGACACAGACAGAAAGATGACATCAGTGAAAACCAGTGACAGCCAGTTTCCAAGACTAGTAATCAAACTGGAAGCACACTGAGTTTCTCTGTGCCACTCCCTAGGTGGAGCTGGGTGAGGACAAGAACTCACCTCATCTCTTTCCATGCTTTTGACACAGGTCAAATGCAGAGTGACAGCTTACCTGCATCCAGTGTGTCTCTGAGCTATTTATAGGAAAACTGTCTGAAATTAGTAAAAGTAAATGTTTCTGAAGGCGATCGGTGCTAATTCAGTTCACACATTCTTTATAAAACAACCAGTGTGCTGTTTGGAAACCACTGTTGCTTTACGCATTTTATTTTCAAAACCCTAGGACAAGGATGTTTTCCAGTATGTGGGTAATGTTAATATATATATAAAAATGTCATGTCAGAAACCCAACAATGTTGGCAGCATCAGATATGTGCATGCAGTGAATGAAGCTCTGACTGATTTTTAGGGTTAGTCTTAATGCTGATTTATCTGCACTGGTTTCTGGTGTTCATATTATGAAAGAAATATCCTTAAATTGCTAAAATTCTAACTTCCATGTGTGCTAGTGGTGTTTCGTAGTTGAGTGTAAATTCTCAGATCTTAAAAGCAGTAATTAACAACACAAGCCACGGTCAGTGTGCTTGGATGCTCACAGTTCCCTGAACTCTAGCAGTGCAGCTGTCTTGCAGAGACAGAAATGCACATTAATTGCCTTTTATTACTAGCTTGTCTTGTTTATTTTCACATGAAAAGGTTAGGACAGTTGAAATAAGTAAATGGGGGGAAAAAAGCTGGTGTCATTCGGTCACTGTGTTGTTCCCCACATCCCCCTTATACAGCACCATAAAACTTCCATTTTGAAAAGCTGCTCGAGTTCTGCACTTGACAGCCTCAAACGACAATAATTTTGCTTCTGGCTGTCAGTTGATATTGCAAATATGATGTGCTTACAGCAAAGTTGGGGAAGTCACACACAGAGTGCATTCTTTGGAATCCTCTTTGTTTTATCATTGCGGAACAACCCACGAAGATTTGTATTATTGCACCTGAATAAATAGTGCTCTGCACTTCACCCGTTGAGGTCAGCTCATGTGGCTTGTATGGGGGGGACATTCTTCAGACCTTTCCCTGCTGTTGCTGCTGAATAACAAGATCCCCAGTACACTAACCCAGCTGACTAAATGTCACAGAGTGCCTGTTTCTGATACTTACCTTGAAAAGGCAGCTGCTGGCCACCAGCAGTTTTTGTGCAGCAGGATTTTCCTAGCACACAGGAGCAGTGTTCATCCATACAGTTCAGTTACAACTTAGCAGCAGAGAGTTATCAGCACAGACTTGCCACATTCTCTAAATGTTTTAACTCCATTGCAGCGCGTAATAACAGGTGTACAGTCCAGTTGACAGTTTCTGTTTCTGCTTCTGGCTGGGATGGAGAATTATTGTTTGCAAAAATGAGAATGGTGTTTAATTGATATTTTAAGATGGAAGTGGCTCTTATCTTAAGCTCCTAACCGTTACAGTGTTGTTGCTCTCATTTCTTATGGCCACTAGGTAGAGGAAAAAGCCTTCCATGGAAGTTAGTCATGATTGCTGAGAATTTTAAGAAATGTGTTATTTCAGAAATATGCTTTCCATAGGGTTCCTAACGTCTTCTCTGCAGGTCTTTCTCTTTTTTAAACTCTTCTTCCCCTTTGTTTCATAACTGTCACTGAAGAACAGTGAAAGTCCCTCATGAAGTTCCACTGTGGTTGCTCTGCAAATACATTCTTTAATTTAGAAGTCTGAGCAGACAAAAGCAAGATTTCCATGGTCTTGGCTGCAGGGCCTTTTGGGGCTTTACATGATTTGACTGCTGCTGAGCTGAAGTCTTATTTAGGAGCCAATTTTTTTTTCCCTATATTGTTCTCGTGGAGACCAGACATTTGTATGAAGCAGGTTATAGTGCCAAAATATGAAATGCATATGAGCACTGTGGAGCAAATCACAAAATAGCTTCTTTCGACCAGGTCAAATGTTTATGTATAGGTAGTGGGAGGTGGCCCTACCCATGGCTGAGGGTTGGAACTAGATATCTTCTGGTTGGAACTAGATAATCTTCCAGGTCCCTTCTAACTCAAACTGTTTCGTGGTTCTGTGATTTTGCATTCTCAGACCTATACATTACTGCCCATAGGTTCAGTCTAGCAGAAGGTAGCTATTAGCAGAAGGGAAAGGGGAGGCAGAATCCCTCCCCTTGGGTCTCAGTGATGGTGCTTTGGATGAATAGCATGGATTTGCTTGGGCACTTGCTGAAACTATCCTGGGCTGGAAATGGCCTCCTGCACATTAACAAGCCTTTAGCTAAGAAACAACATATATTTATTTGGACTTCTTTTTAAATATCTGCCTAAAATCCAGCCCCAGAGACCATAAGTTCAAACTCTGGCCACTTTTCATGGAGTCCTTCATGTCTTATTCTCACTCTCAGAGTGAGGTTCTGCCTCACTCTAGTGATACAGATTTTGGCTTTATCTATTTACTGATTTAAGACTGGTTGTATATCACAAGTTTAATAGGCATAAGCAAAATCCCAGAGGGTTTTGTGGTCACCAGGTAAGAGCAGAAGGCATGTTAACATGGAGAAAATTGTTTAGCAGTGTTCAGAATTCTGGCAAACATATTGCTGCAGCTCAGCAGCAGAACGATTAATCTGCCTGTATTAAGACTGTCAATGGCAAGACTTGATACATGCAGCCCCGTTGTTTTCAGTGATGAACTCACTAATGTGGAACCTCTTAAGAATGAGCTGTGTAGCCTACAGATCTGGACCAGCTGCCTGTATGACCTGGGCATTTGCTGTTGCTGATGGCCATAGCCATTGGGCAGTGCCACTGCATGTTACCAGTGGCTTCCAAGAACCATTTCCAGTTTTGGAATTCAGATTGTGCATTCATTGCTTCCAAGAACCATTTCCAGTTTTGGAGTTCAGATTGTGCATTTATTGCTCTCAGCCATATGTCAGGAAATCAGATTAAAGTCTGCAGATATATTTAAATCCGGAAGCCGTTGCCCAGAAGCTTTATTGATTTATATTGTCTGAGGATGTGGTCCTCTTAATCCTGTTAATCTGCTAAGGTTTGACTTCTAAATTTCATTTTCTTTAGCCTGAAGACATTGCTGTCTTACACTTTGGAGCAGTATGAACATAAGCATTTCCTCCATCAAAAATGCAGTTTACAGTTTTCAGCAGTACTTTTTCCAGAGGGAGAGTCCAAGTTTTCTGTCTCATGCCCTCTGCAGTGTTTGGATTTGGGGAAGGATTTGGGGTCTTTATGCACAGTTGCCCTTTAGGTTTCATCTTTTATATACTCCATTTCAGAAATACTGTGTTGAGAGCTGGACTGGAGAATGCAGCTAAAATGTGCTTCTAAATGATTTTTAGAAAGACACTTGCAAAATAGATGTGCTCAGAGTTGTTGTCTCCAGCAGGTGGGTAGCACTGAGATAAGTGATAGGACTTGTGTAAGACCACAGGGTGATATGTCAGTCCTGCAGGTGACAACAGACCATTAGTATTGCCAGAACATTCCTGCAGGAATGCTTGCAGAAAACATGTCTGATCCATCGTGGAGGTCAGGGGAGTCTGACAAAGGGGTTAATCACTTTGAATATCCTGCAGGCCTGTCTAGGGACTTTGTACTTGGCTTGGGTATTTCTTTAACAAAACACAGAACTTTATGTTTAATAGCTGGGGATAATTCTTTTGTTTACATAGCATAGTGTTTCATCAAATGCTAAATTCCTTAAAACAGAAAAGTAAAAACTGTGGATTTAAAAGGTGCTTATACTGGGATTCCTGGCTGAGGGAGAGTGGGAAAGGAGATTAACTTCCAGTGAGATGGTTGCCATCAGCTGTAAATTAAGAAGGCTTGGACTATTTGGTCACTGGAGAGGTGGCAAGCTCTTCCAGAGAGTCCAAAATGCTCCATCTGCAGGGCATGGCTGCTTTGTATCTTCACTGTATGAGGTCCAGTACTGCACTCTCCAATCTGTATCCCTCTTTTGTTGCCCTTGGGACTTCTCATCCAGCAGATTGTGACTGTGTGTCCTGTCTGGTGTGAAGGAAAAGGAAAATATATTCATCCGGCACTAACAACATTCATTTCCCTTGGAAACAGGAGGAGTGTGCACTCCAGAGAATTCCTAAGTGGAATTCTGCTGAGTCTCCCTTTCCTTCTCCTCTGCATGCACACCCACATGCCCTGTGTCATTGACTCACCTCAGCAAGAACAATTGGGGTTTTAGAGTGAGCAGCCTAATGTCAGGTAATATGAAGTTTACCAGAAGGGATGATGTGTCACACTTGACAACATCTCTGAATGGCCAAAGGAGAAGGGAGAGGACTTGCTGTGTAGTGGCTAACATGTGTGTATGCTCAGAGGGAACTTCTCTCCAGCATGTTTCTTGTTGCATGTGGTGTGTGTCTGTTGACTGCCTGTTCTGAAGCTTTCTCAGGTTTGGAGAGATTTTAGGTGAGCAGATGGATACTTAATTTACCTAGTTACTGAAAAACTTCCTGTTCAAGTCCTTTCTCTCTTACACAAGTATTTAAACCGTTGCTGAGAGGAACAGGTGGTATCAGATTTAATAATGTTTACAGTTGGAAAGACACAATTCACACATTTGTGTAAGGAATTTGCAAACCATGGTGTTTACATGTCATGTGTAGACAGCTCATACTAAAAAGAGACAGAAATAAAGCACAGTAAAGTGCACAGATCATGTTCCAATCCGCAGTTTAAAACCAAATGAAACTCTGTTTTGTAATTAAGTAATTATCCTTGGCGAGTTTGCAGCTGTCAAGTTTACTGTGGTTTTGCACATCTGGCAGCTTTGCAAGCTTTGGGGTGACAGCAAGAAGAGCAGAGAGTTGCAGCATGGTGGGTGAGGCTGGGAGGGTGAGGAGATGCATTAGAGCTTGAGGTATAAAAGCTCAGGTTTTTTTTCTGTTTGGACTTGGGTATCACTTGTTACCTGGAGTGAATCTCGTAAGGCTGTTAATAAATCTTTACAGTTGGATTACTTCCACACTTCCCCTTTATGATGTCCCCTAGGTGCCTGGAGCTGAAGGGAGGGCAGCTGGCAAACAAGGCAGGGACCTCACTGTCTGGGCACTCCCACAATACCCAAGCAAAATCAGGAGGATGGGTCTGGTGGCAATAACTAGAGTCAGCCATAACCCAGAGTTCACTGGAGCAGCTTATAGGGGGATTGTGACTTTGAGAGAGGATTTGTGACTGGTTTAAAGGAGGGGGGGCATTCCCATTTGTCTTCCACCCCAATAAAATATGCTGCTCAGGGGTGAGCAGGCTCTCCCCTTCTTCCTCTCCAGGAGCAATGTGGGGCGGTTAGGCGGCCTGTCCCACTTGACAGAGCTAGAATGCTGCAAACACAACAAACGCTGTGCTCCAGTAGTGGCAAGGTACTGTGGTAGTGTGCCCCATGTTACTGGGTGACTCTAGCTCCGTGCCATGCTAGAGCAAGCGGCTCTGAGCTGTGTCAGCAGAAAGCCCTTCCCCTGCCCATATGGTGAAGTGGGCAGGTGCAGAGAGAAAACACCAAGTGCCGATTCCTCCCCATGTCAAGCAGAGGTGGTACGCTAACCTAAGGGAAGAAAAGCCCTGAAAGCCTGAGACACTGAAGAAGCGGGGAGGTCCTTGCTGGTTTGCTGCTGTGGCCGCCTTGTGTGCTCGCCACATGGCTGGGCCATGATGTTGCCACCACCCTGACTTATGGAACAGCAGGAAGAGAGGCTGTTGTCATATCTTGCTGCTGAGAAAGGCTCTGGAACTGCTTGAGTAGCAGGAGTGTGGAACCTGTAAGGGTGTTTGCTGTTTCAGCGTGGCAGAACTGTCTGCACAAGAAGACTGAAGGTTTTGCAACTCTTAAACCTTTGGCAGAATGTCAGGAAATTGGGCAATGAAGTGTCCTAGGGGGTGGGTCTCCTATGTTGGTCCTGCTGTACTGTGTGTCTGAGTGTGTGTCCCTCTCCCCAGGGGACCTGACCTGAAGCCAAAGACGGCTACAGAATGCTTTGCCCATTCTCTTTTCTTAGAATGTGTGTAATGGCATTGTGATAGAGTTTGCTTTAGAGGTTGTGTCACCTGCTTGGGCTTTTTCTGATTTTTGTGCTCAGATAGAAAGATTCAATAAACCCTTTTGTTTCCCCACACTGTTTTCTCTTGCCTGATAGATTCTATCCAAAACCCCTGGAGACCTGGCTGCCTTTCAGTTTTGGGGTGTCTTAACCTGGGACAGCCCTGAACATGGATCAAATGTACTCAAATATGCTGTATTTCTGTTTGTACTCACACAGATTAGTCTGCATTTCTTTAATTGACCATTGGTGGCTTATATACTAACCTAAATGTATACCTTAACTATGCATTTGTAGGCTTTAGCATTGGTGCTTGGTCCCCATGGTGTATGATTATGTTGGACATAAAAACAGTGGGTTCTAGCAGTAGTGCCCAGTCTGTGATCAGAAAGATCAGTGTCAGTGCAGCAGCCCACAGAGCACTGGGTTTAAAGTACACAGGTTGCCACCAAAGGAGTTGTGATTCCTGGTTTGCTCTGGCTTTTCACTGAAAATCTTTGTGATCTGACAGGTGATGTTGAACTACTCCTCAAAGTGACCCATGAGCGTGTCTGGCAGTGCTGTTCCCAGTTGACAGCTGTGTGAATCTTTGCATCTTCATTGATTTGAAGTCACTTAGCAGAGAAGACAATACTGTTAATTGACTGCTGAGAAGCTTCTCTTGCACAGCAGATATCTTCTCCTAACGTACCTAGGTTTCATTTGAGTTAATGTGAAACCCCTTGATACCACTAAACCATCTTCACCCAATAACGGTTGTTGTTTGAGTGAGTTCTCATGTAGATGTGTTATTAACAAAAAGGCTGCAAACTCCTGGCTTCCAGGGAGGTGTCCTGAAGTGAGCCAGGGCAGAGAGGGAATGAGAGCCCAGGCCTGACAACCAAGAAACACAACATGCTTTAAAAATAGGATTTTAGCATCAGCATTGAGGAGTAAAGATATTATCCTGTTGAAATCCACTATATGGTAAGAGGTGGTGTTAGCAAGGATTGAGATATCTGTCAGTCTCCATTTAAATGCACATTCAAGGAAAATTTGCCAGAAAAGCAAAAGCAACAAGGGCACTTGAACAGAAAGTAGGGACAATTGTGTCAGGTTCTCTTATGTGGCCATAAGTGGTGAAAAAGCAAGAAGTGACCTCTGTCACTGGAATGAGACATACACACTGCAAAGAGCAGTTGTCTCTTCAGACTGAAGGTGCCCCTGATCAGTGTTTCTGAAAAAACTGATTTGGCTTGAAAATTGCTACACTTAGAGCCAATTATGTGTCTTAAAGCACTCATGTTATTTTAGAGTTACAGACTACTAAAAATAATCACCCAACTTTCCAATGGTGGCTTTGATCTAAGGCACTTTGTCTCCCTTTATCTGAACACAAGGGCTTGTTATTCTGAACTTGCATCTTTAAAAGCTGGTAAAGCCATTATGTGTTTAAGAACTTGGTGTAACTGATGAGAGTTGCTAATTTGCTTCTCATGTCTATATGAGCTCTTACTGTGGCTGATTGCAGTAATTCAGGGATCCATTTTGGTCCTATTAATGTCAGTTGAAGATTGGGTTTCCATGTTGGTATTTTCTGTTTTAACCAGAAATAGCACTAGGAAATTTTTGAAAAGTGCTTTTAGTTGGCTGAATGAACTTTGGAAAAAATGTGTCTGTGCCTGTGAGAAGCAGAGCTTTCCCTTTAGTCCCAGAGTTACAGCTCCAAGTGTTTGGGTCAGGGAATTTCAGCATTAGTCTCCTGTGTATGTTTATGTGTTGTATTATGATTGCGGCTTCTCTGCTGGGGATTGCAGATGGTGATGATTGTGGAGGAAAGGCTACCTGGTCTTTACAAGCCTCTGTGCAGCCAGCACATGCTCTGCACATGCTGGAAATACCCTTGGCCTCCCCTGGACTCCATGGGTGGTAGGCTATAGGTATTATGATGCACCAGTCTTTTGAACTAGGCATCTTACTGGTCACATCAAAACTGGAGGGCCTGATCTAGGTCAATTCCCAGGTATGCAGAGCTTCTACTTCAAGGTGTGACTGCAGCATTCCCCAGCCCATCTCCACCCTGGCTGCAGTGAGCAGTGGTGCTTTTGTGAACTAGAGAGTAGGCACACTGTGCTCAGTCCCCAGCCTTGAGACAGTGTCTGGGAACAGAACAGAAGTATTTCCAGCATCAGCCCCTCTGCTCTCTCAGTCAGGCTGTTGATGAGATGGAGCAAGAGGTGGTGTTGTCAGAGGAAACAGGAAAGCGCTCCCCGGTGCATTTGTGCACATGCATTGCAGAGTCTTGGATGTGCCATGTGCTGGATACGGTCTTCATACAGCCTGGTGCCACAAAACTTGCCACTTCTGGGAGCTAGTGTGAGCCAGTGTATGGTGGTTTCACTGTCAAGGACATGACTCCACAGTGTCATGGAGGCTGTCATGGAGCTCAGTCTGTAGGCAGGTTAAGCTCAACAGCTTCTGCTGGCTTAATTCTGGCTGCAGTTCGATGTTTCTGTGCAGAAGCCAAAAGATTGAGTGGGCAGCCATGCTGGAAGCACTTTTGGACTGCTTCTGACTCAACTATGGATTGGCATATCTTACGGCCTGTGTGTTTCTCTCCTGTCCTGAGAGGCTGGACCTTGTAACTAAGGTCCCTGTGGTCCTTTTCTCAGCTTTTGAGTCACCATTCTTGGGTTCAAGAAGAATCTTAACACCTAAGAATTCTAAAGGGCTTAAAAGTAGTCTTGGATGTTGAGGCGTACTGCTGGTCAAACTTGGTATGCAAGTTTTATTCTGCGGGTTTTATCATCCCTGGGCACAGTGATGCACAGATAGTGTAGTGATTGCACACCCTATAGCTGGTGAAAAAGATGAGAATATAATCAGTCAGCTAGCTGCCTGTTAGGTAATGCTGTAGTTCAACAGGAGTGTATTCTTCAGTGGCAAAGTACTTCCAAAGTCAGTACTCTCAGAAGAAAGCTGCTTCTAATTTTATTAAATGTAAAAATGACACAGCCTGTCGACCTTGTGGACACTTTTATATTGGCAAATAAGTTTGTTGGTCCACAGATGAAATGGTGTTTCCAGTCAGGTGGATTTTGCAGGTCCTGTATTTAGCTGGAAATCAGGAGATGGAGGTTTCATCATTGTCTCATTTTGCTGACTCACACTGTGAATTTTGGGAAGGTCACTTCCCAGCTTTGTGCTTCTGCTCCCTTCTTCCCCTTGCCTGTTCTATCAACACAGTTAACTCAATGGAGTAAAACCAATATCTTGGAATGTATTTATACACCTCAACGTGTAATGCACCTCCAGCAACAAGGATGCTGCTTTTGGTGCCATCTATGTTCTTGCTGTTGGCCAAAAGCTGTTGCACAGCAGCCCCCAGGGAGTTCAGTTATTCTTGTCTAAGAACCAGACTGTCTGGAGAGACTGATCATTTTGGAAGCAACCTCTTCTATGTATGTGTCTGCATGCTAGCTGGAGGTGCTTTAGCTGCCCCTGTGACATGCTGTGGTTCTTGGCATATTTACACAGCAAACATGGAGATGTGGTGGCTGAGACTTTGTGGAACATCCCTCTCCAGAACAGCTGGACTAAAGCACCAGAGAACATGGCCAGTGAGCCTTAATCGTTAGGAGTTGTTGCTGCCTGTTGCCATTCATTTTCTGACAGTACAATAAAAGTCTTTACACTTATTCTCCTATGTTTTCCATAGTGTTCTTATGTAAAATAAAAGATTGGTTGTGTTTATTTACTCTGCTGCACTACAGTTTTTTTCCTCACAACTTCTTCTTTCAACTACTTCTTGTGAAAAATCAAAAAGTTTAGCCCAATAGAGAAAATATTGGTCCAAGTTCCCATGGCTGACCATGGAGCATTCCTGGAAACCTGCCCAGGGCTGTGACCACTGGGATAAGAGCACTTGCGGGTGCATGGAGAGTGCACCCTCGGGTGATGTGTATGCCCAGGATGGCACGTCTGGTGTGTTGCTGTACTGGGATCCTATGACAAGTGACAAGTGTTGATTCAGAATGTGTGAGATGTTTAGTACCAATGTAAACTAATTGAAGTGATCCCTGGCAGAAACCCTCAATAGTGTGCTGCTCTGCTTTAGAGCAAGTGATGACATTTGATTATTTCTACAAAAGTTTTATATGCTGCGTTTTCCTCAGATTCCAGTGCTGTGCATACCAGGGGAGAAAAAAGTAATTGGAAGTGTGATTTATCAAGAATGTAAACCAGTTTGACATCCCCAAAGACTTCATACTTTTTCAAAATTCCATATTTTCAAGTACACAAAAGAATTTGTCCAGATGTTTTTCTTCCCTTCAAGTTTAGTTTAGAATTGAAAAAATATTTCATCTACGGCAAATAATTGGCATACATGAATTATGTGCCTAAATCTCTCTGTGTAAGATCAAGACATAGGTTTATTTCTTCGTGCACCAGTGTGTCACTGTATTTGTGACAGTGGGACAGGACCAAGATGGCTTGGCATCGATTTCCAAGAGGAAACTCCCGCCATTTATAACCCAGAGTTGAACTGCAGGTGAGAATTTCAGCAAGCAAATGTCAGTCAAACTGCAGGTCTGTATTAGGGAGATGGACAAGCACTCTGCTCTGCATCTGGAGTTAATTTTCTCTGTGCAAAGTTGCACCTGCAGAAGGGGAATCCAGTTCTCCCCTGCCCCACTGTGCTGCTGGCTTTGAGAGGTTCACCAAATGAGTGACAAGTCTTTGTAAAGTCACTGAGGCCCTGCTGGAAATGGGACTCATTCAGAGCTGTTAATTTTTTTACCTCTCCTCTCCACTGAGAGCTATTGTGGAGTAAGTGGTGTGCGCTGTGCTGTGCTTTTCTGGAGGTTGTTTCCTCTGCCCTCCCTCTGGCTGACAACTTAAAATGTCCTCCTGACAGCTGATTTCACTTTTAGTCTCATTTGTGGCTGGGGCAGTGTTGGCACTAAATTCTGCTTGCTCCTTTCCCTCCAGTTTCATCCTGTTTCTTTGCTGATTTCTATGGCTTAAAATCTCAGATTTTCTTTGCCCCTTTACATTCCACCCCAGAATGTTCCTGGGAATTACTCTGTTCACTTAGAAAAGTGGAATGCTTGAAGATTTCCTCATTTGATATTTTGCTTCAGGCTTAAATGACTTGGAAACCATTTCAAAATTATTTCCCTAAATGCCTGTCTGCCTCTCTGCAGTTTCTTTGGATCAGGAGCTGACAGTGACTGCAAAGGTGATGATGCAGAGGAAAGGTGGTCCAGCAGAGACAGGACATAAATAAAATAGTCTGAGGAGTAAGGAATCCTCTCAAAAGGGTGATGTGGGGCTTGTTCTTACTGTCTCCCTCCTTCATGCTTTACCAGAGTTTTGGAATTTCTGGCACCTTTTAAGAATCAAAGAAAAATGCCTCTCTCACTGGCGTGTTACCAGAGCAAAGAATTTGGTGGATATGCATTGTTTTGAAGAGGTGCTTACAGCATCTTTGGTAGTGCCAGCTTTTTCTAAGATACCCTGTTTTGGCCTCTTCAATGGTGGCAGTTTGGCAGTGCCCATCTCCACAGCTTGCCCCAACTAAGTGTAGCTGTGCGTGTTCTTGGCATGGGAAAATTAGTCCAGCTTGGTACTAAACCAGCAGTGCTTCCAAAAGGAGTTATTCTTGATTCTCCAGGATTTGATCCTTCTCTAAAAGAGTTTCTCAGTTTTGGGTACTTTTTTATTTCTGCTGAACAGCATTTGATTGAATGACTACATCAGTGTTTGTGGAAGAATTGTCTAATTTCACAAGAACGACATAGTTTGGAGACAGCATCTGTATCTCCCTTCATCCCTTACTGTGACTTATTTCCTTCTGATTGTTTGTTTCCAAAGATCTACCTCTCTTCCAGCCTACAATGGTGGTCAGGGCTGGCGAAGCCACTAATGAGCAGCGTTATATAACGCGGCTTAAACATTCCTGAAATGGTGAAAGCAGCATGATGCCTCTTCTGCAGCCTCTAATTATAATGGAAAAGTAATTGTTGGTTAGTAATACATTATAGTGGATGCTAACTCGTGGTGTTTTCTGCAGTTTTTCCCAAAGGCACCAAACTTTGCTGGAGACTTTAATTTATCTGGGGATAGTGCTGTTATATGATTGTTGTCACACATGAAAATTGAGGTCGATGGTTTTCTCTTCAGAATAATTCTTCTGAACTAACCAGTGGTGACAGCTCCTTGCAGGCAGCTAATGTTAGACTTCTCTATATAATTAACTAATTATCATTTTCTAATTGCTTCAGTTGAGAGACTCAAAGCATTAAAATGTTAGAAATTCCTGCCTGACCTGATCAACAAATTCAGTAGGACAGTCAGTGTGAGGAGTGTAGCAACACCATTTTTCCTTTTCCCAGTTCCAGGAAAAGCATGATAGATAAAACTGTTCCCTTTAGGTCTGGGATGTATTGCTTTGCTCCTCTCAGCTCAGTGCTGCACTCTCTCAGTCCTCCATGGACACAGCAGGTGGAGGTTCTGCTGAATCATCAGCTTTACTCTTTGTTCAGGAGTTTACAGAAGAATGCTAGTCCTGGATGTGGTGTTCCTGAGGCAGGCTCACAGTTAGGATGTGTGTTTACAAAACA
This sequence comes from Upupa epops, assembly GCA_013397515.1. Lineage (NCBI taxonomy): Eukaryota > Metazoa > Chordata > Aves > Bucerotiformes > Upupidae > Upupa > Upupa epops. The sequence continues at coordinate 327 of VZRI01008073.1, read as the reverse complement.
GGTGGCATATAAATAGTATATGAAGAGATGAGAATGTAGCCAAATTGTTTTGAATCCCCTCCATAAGAAGGGCCAACCTAAGAAAAGGTGCTTCTATGGTGAAAATTTCTCTCCTTGGAATTCCACAGTGCCACTTAATTCCCAGTGATTTTGTATGACTGGTTTAAAGTAGAAGGAGGTGTCTACGGGAGATCCCTCTCACCCATAAATAGCTACTGCTAGGCAAGGTGCTACCTTTGCTTTATTGGAGTGAAATTCTTCAAAAATCAGGCTTGAGGTAGGGACTTCAGGGCAGTGTGGAAGTAATCACAGTAATCACAGTCACAG
>VZRI01008072.1:778109-797133 GCA_013397515.1 Upupa epops | reverse complement strand
TCAAGCAGATCAACACTCCCACCGAACTTAGCATCATCTACAAATGTACTGGGGGTGCATTCAGTCTCTTTATCAAGATCATTGATAAAAATGTTAGACAGAAGCGGTCCCAATGCTGCGCTCTGAAGACAGCCCTTGTGACTGACTGCCAGCTGGATTTAACCCCATTCACCACTACTCTTGGCACCCGGCCCTCCAGCCAGCATTTGACCCAGCAGAGCTATGCCCATCCAAAGGGTAAGCATCCCATTTCTCTATGAAGATGCTCTGGGAAACATAGCGTCTTTATGGAAGGCTTATGGAAGTCCAGGTAGACAACATGCACAGCCTTTCCCTCATCCACCTGAGGAGAAGTAACTTGGACTCCACGCAATGCAGTATGAATCAAAGCGAAGACCCTTTGTTGTTCTAAAGCTGTCCCTTTGTACAGTTTCTCTGTCTCTACACCCGTTCATGCATCTGCTGATTGGAAGCCTGGCCGAAGCAGGCGCCCAGCAGTCATTGTGAGTCAGAGGCTTTACCAAGCAAGCACCCAGAATCACCCTGTCACTGGTTCGTCACTGTCTGAAGAGCGCACACAAGGTCTCGTTTCTGCTGCCACGCTGTTGGGTATCTCTCCTTGTGAAAACACAGTCAGTTTTGGCTTTAACCATCCCAGAATAAGTCACGCTAATGTCTCATCTGGCCATTTTCCTGCAAATGCATTCCAACATCCATCAGGCAGGTCATCTTGTCATAGAAGGAGATCAGGTTCAGCAAGCAGGACCTGCCTTTCGTGAAGCCCTGCTGACTGGGCCTGATAACGTGGTTGTCCTGTCTATGGTGCATAAGAGCACTGAGAATGATCTGCTCCATGACCTTCTCTGGCACCAAGGTCAGACTGGCAGGTTTGTAGTTTCCTGGATGTTCTTTTCTGCCCTTCTTGTATATGGGGGTCACGCCTGCTACCCTCCAGTCCACTGGGCCCTCCTCAGATAGCCAGGACTGCCAGTAAATTATGGCAAGAGGCTTGGCAAGCATATCTGCCAATTTCTCCAGAACTCTTGGGTGCAACCCATCTGGCTCCATAGACTTACGTGTTTGTAAGTGGTGTAGCAGGTCACCAACTTTTTCTTTCTGCATAGTGAGGGTCACATTCTGCCCCACTTCTATGTTTTGTAGCTCACGTAGCTGTCTGGTTCTACTGCTAAATACTGAGCCAAAGAAGGTGTTAAATACCTCAGCCCTTTCCCTGTCCTCAGGTTTCCCTTTGCATCCAATAAAGGGTAGAGACTCTCCCTAGTCCTCCGTTTGCTGTTCTTGTATTGTATGTCTGACTGGCAGGTCCTTAGTGCACGTTGCTGTTAACAGCGTGCTGCCAGGAATGGCTCCTGAGCCTGTTGTGTGGTTTGGGGAGTCTCTGCTGCGGCTGCCCAGGCTGGGCCAGCAAGGTCAGGGACAGAGGGCACCCCAAGGAAGCCACAGTGTGGGGAAGGGATGCCCCAGGCCGTGTCCCTCACTTTGGGCACACCTCAGCGTGATCAAAAAGCAGCTCAGGGATATATCCCCTTGCTGATACATTATTGTGGGCCCTTGTTTGGATCCCTTGTTTGACCCATTGTGGGTCATCAGTAACGTGGTCATTAATGCCATTTCAATTCATCCCCTCACCCATCAGGAAAACCCTGCACGAGACACAGGCACAGACATACGGAGTTTCATCACAAAGCTCCTACACTGAACCGAGAGAAAATGTCCAGAATGCCCACTGCAAACGGTTCCTCCTCTCTGAATTGGCAGCAGTTCTTGAATCTTCACAATTCTCAGAGCCTCTCCAGGTCCAGATGATGCATGCTGTCCTCCCACCATACATTTCCCTCCAAGTGGTCAACATTTTCTCTCAGCAGCCAAAGTGGCTCAGCTCTGGCAAGACACCAAGAAGGCCAAAGTCACAGACAGGGTGGGGCAGGGGGGGAAGAGAGGGAAAGGGAGGGCTGAATCTTTTCTTTTCAGACTTTTCAAACCTGGACTTTTCTGCAGAAAACACAAATTGAATTTGCAGATTCTGCTGATGACATACCTACCCGCAGCCCTTCTCTGCACAATATTCCCCCTGCACTGTTGGAGTGGGCCTAGGGAGGAGCAGGTTCCGTGCCCTCTCCAGAGTGGAGCATGTCAGGGAAATCTCCAGCATCATACTGTCTTTGCTTTAAGGCACTCTACATGGGACCTGTCCTGCAGCTGCTCCTTTGCAGCAACCTGGGTCTGGGTTGCTAAGGAACCTTCATCATCACGTGGTGATGCCAGAAGGCTACACCAGCAGGTGTGTGACCACAGCCCCTACCTCCTCCTGTCCCCCTCAGCTTTCCCTTCTCATTGCAGGTTGAGCCATTCAAGAGGCCTTCTTTCTCTGAAATCCTGGATGAGTTGGAGGATGTCGCGGAGCGCCTGGAGCCTAGGAGGGACAATCAGTTTTTGGGCTGAGGTGCCTGCCCCATGGGAGGCTTGTCAGGGAATCACCCAAACTGTAAATTAACTGTGGGGTCAGAAATGAAGAAAGAAGGTGGAGAATGGAAGAGCTAAGCGATGTGCTGCTGGTTATTTAATCAGTCTCTGTCTCTAATTTCCTGATGGAAGGCATGGCTAACCATGGAGAAGGGACTTAACAAGGCTGTATTTTCCCTAACGGCGGTTTTTAACAGCTATAATTAGGACACTGGACAGGTTTTGTCTGCTTTTTAAAAGTGAATGGTTCCCCACTACCCCTGGACCCAGCTCCTTCCCCTTCTCCATCCCCATGGTTTTGAGGAATTACCTTTTGGGGGCTGGGGTCTATGTAGTGAGAAGGAGGTGGGGGGTTGGATGTTTGATAAGCCTCAGTCGCCTTATATTTCAAAGCCTTAAAGCACCCTTCTGGCAGCCTGGCACTGGCTCCTGAGTTCGCACTGCGGATGCAGAGGCACCTGAGAAGGTTTTGGAGAGTCAGCTGGAGCTACCTGTGGGACACTGACTTGCACTGGCCAACACTATGAGGAAGGTGTGCCTTTTTGACATAGAACTAACCAACTAATATCTCCTCTCAGAAGAGCTTTGTCAGACACATGGCTCAGTGCACAGCAGTCTGGATTTCTCCTGCCACTCTCAACTGGAACTCAGAGAAGGAGGGATTTGCCTCTTACCTGCCTGACTGCTGCAAACACAGCAATGAATTCAGTGCAAACAGCTTCTGAGGCTGAAACAGGGGAGAGCTGGGTCCAGCATTATCCAGCATCTCATTTTTCTGCCTGGCCCAGCAACCATTGCCTTCTCAGTGACATGGAACACCCCTGGGGGTCCCAGGCAGCTAGGACATTGTTTTGATACTGTTTTCTTCCGTGGGCCAGAGGATGGAGCTGGGGCTGTTGATCCATGCTGGATCTCAGGTGACTGAAGGACATTAGCTCCTTGCTAGAAGGATCTTTGGTGCCCACTGCAGCGCCAGGTGGGACCGAAACTGCTTGCAGGCACCATGTGGACTAGAAAATCTAATGCTGGGAGTCTGCAGAGAACAGAGGTGGTCCGGGAATTTGTCTGGTGCATCTTGTGAACCAAGAGTTTCTTTTCATTGGTAAGAGCTGGACACAGAGGTGAGTGTGGGAAACCTGCTGAGATGTTCTCTGGGTAGAAGCCCCTGTGTTTGGGAGCGTATGACCTGGCTTCCCCACATCAGTCTGGTGCAAAGTCCAGGTCACTGGTTGATTTTCATGTCTTAAGAGTCCCGGCACTCTGCAACAGCGGGTAGAGTTTGGGTGGCTCTGTCAGGCTTGCCTCTGCTGGACCTCACCAAAAGCAGCCTTCTCTGCCTCTTCCCTCTGTTGGTCACTTGCCTCAAAGATGCTCACAGCAGATACCTGGCCATACTGAGTTCCACAGGCCACGCATTCCCCCTCCGTTGTGTCTTGGTTTGTTGGATTTTATAAATATCATGTGAGAATAAACTCTAGTGGTTTATTTCACACCAGCCTGGCTGCTCTGTTTTATCATGCCGAGTCTGCTGAGTGCTACCAAAAGGTCTGTTTAAAGCACAGGCACCAAACATAAGTAAACAAACAGCTTCAGACACTATTGGCCTGGGAAACCTTTAGTTGCAGGTAATTTGCAGAGGAGTATTTCCTATGAGAGTTGTATTTTGAGGCCATTGCTCTTTCATGCCATCGGTTCATGGCAGAGTCAGCCCTTCACTTTGGTTTGGTTGGGCATGAGATACCAGGAGCAGCACAAATATAGCGCAGAGGGTGTTTGATTCATCTTTCGGCCCATAAGCTAAACAATCTAAACACAGTGAAATGATTTGCTTTCATTCATAGCGTTAGTTAATCTTGATGCACAACCTTTTCACCAGGACACCTTGGAAAATTGGAGAGCAGCACCAGAAATCAGGGCTCCCACCTTCCCTGGGGGAGCTGCCCTAAAATGTTTGGACACTCGGAGGTGAGTTGCAGCGACAGCGCTTACAGGATGGGAAAAACACATTTCTACTGGTGGCTAAAGCAAAAACACAGACAGATTTCCACAACCAGTTCTCACCTGGCTCTATAGGGCCAGTGTCTGGACACTCAGAGGCGTTTCTGCCACAGTGCTTGCATTGTGTCTAAAGGCAGACCCGGCCTGAGGGAGCAAGTGCTCTTTCAGGTGAGGAACTATATTGACACAGCAGGATTGACTGGTGTTCTTCATCTCTTTTCCCAGAAGATTGAGGGACAAAATGGCCAGAAAACAAGGGGGGTTATTGCTTACAAAATTCCTCCCCATTGTCCCAGCCCCTTTCATGTGACAGGGACCTGGGAGCATGGGAATATAAGGTGGGAGGGGTGTGAGAAGAGGGCAGGAGTGTGCAAGAGAGGAGTATTGGAAAAAACGGGAAGGGGTGTGGGAAAAAGGGGAAGGGCATGGAAAAGAGGTGTGTGGGTGTGAGAAAAAGTGAGTGATGTTGGGAAAATGGGGGAGTAGCACGGGAAAAGGCAGGAAGGTCATAAAAAAAGGGAAGAGCATGCTCCATGGCTTTTACCTTGGCTACCAGATGCATTCATTTGCACTCTGCTTGTGATCATATGGGTGACTGTCACCTCTCTGTGCCAAACATGTAGCGCCCATCTCCCGAACAGAAGGCAAGAACCCAGAATTCTGGTGCTGCACATACATATCCCTGAAGCACATCTCAAAGGGCTGCAGGAATTTGGCTCCATGGCTTTTGTTTTACTCCGGTGGTGCATTCATTTTCACTGTACTTGAACACATATAGGTGAATATAGCTTCAATGGACACAGACGTGTAGCATCCAGCTCCTGAATGCAAGGTGAGAGCCCAGATGTTTGGTGTTGCACATCACTATCTTGAAAGGACATCTCAAATAGCAGCAGAATTTTGGCTCCGTGGCTTTTACTTTAGCCCTGTGATACAATCCTTTTCACTGTGCTTGTAATCACATAGGCGAACATAGCCTCTATGAACCCAGACATGTCGCACCGATCTCTTGAATGGAAGGGGAGAGCCCAGGATTCTGGTGTTGCACATCACCATCACAAAAGGGCAGCCCAGATGGCAACAGAAATTTGGTTCTGTGGCTTTTACTTTAGCATCCTGAGACACTGAGGTTCTACAATGCTTATAAGGGCTTTTTCCAAGATGGCCTCTCTGTGCCCAAACATACAGTCTGCAGTTCTGAATGGAAGGTGAGAGCCCAGAATTCTGGTGTTGCTCTTCACTGTCCTGAAGGGACGCCTCAATTGGCAGCAGAAATTTGGCTCCATGGCTTTGGCTTTAGCATTGCGACACATGCATTTTCACTGTGCTTGTAGAGGCTTTGGCCTACAATCTCCTGTGTGTGCCAAAACCATGTAATAGCCAGCTCCTAAATGGAAGCAGAGAGCCCAGAACTCTGGTGTTGCTCTTCACAGTCCCTCAGGGACACCCCTAATTGCAGCGGAAATTTGGCTCCACAGCTTTTACTGTAGCCAGCTGATGCATGCATTTTAAATGTGCTTATTAGGGCTCTTGAGGACGCCGCCTCTATGTGGCCAAACATACAGTCCGCATCTCCTGAATGGAAGGAGCGAACCCAGAAGTCTGGTGCTCATTTTCACTTTCCCTAAGGGACGTCTCAAATGGCAGCAGAAATTTTGCACCACAGCACACTTTACCCTTGTGAGACAAGAATTTTCACTGTGCTTGTAAGGGCTTTTGACAAATGTCACCTCTGTGTGCCCTAACACACGGTGTCCAGCTCATGAAAGGAAGGTCAGAGCCCATAATTCCTTTTCACTGTCCCTAAGGGCCAGCTAAAATGACAGCAGAAATTTGGCTCCATGCCTTTTACTTTACCCATGTGATACATGCATTTTCACCGTGCTTAGAAGGGCTTTTGCTGAATAACAACTCTGTCCAAACACGTATTGTCCAGCTCCTGAAGAGGAGTAGATAGTAGATAGTAGACCAGTAGATAGCTGGTGCTGCTCTTCACTGTCCCTAAGGGACACCTCTGATGGCAGCAGAAATTTGTCTGCATGGCATTTCCTTTACCCACACAACACATGCATTTTCATTGTGCTTCTAAGGGATTTTGCAAACACAGCCTCTGTGTGCCCAAACTTACAGTATGCATCTCCTGAATGGAAGAAGAGAAACCAGAACTCTGGTGTTGCTCTTCACCGCCCCTAAGGAATATCTCAAATGGCAGCGGAAATTTGGCTCCACAGCTTTTACTGTAGCCAGCTGATGCATGCATTTTAAATGTGCTTATTAGGGCTCTTGAGGACACAGCCTCTATGTGGCCAAACATACACTCTGCATCTCCTGAATGGAGAGAGCAAGTCCAGAAGTCTGGTGTTCCCCTTCACTGTCTCTAAGGGACTTCTCAAATGCCATCATGAATTTGGCCACAAGGCTTTTACTTTACACAGGAGATACCTGCATTGTCACAGTGCTTGTTAGGGCTTTTGCCTCTATATTGCCTATCATACAGTGTCCAGCTCCTGAACAGAGGCAGAGAGCCCAGAATTCTGGTGTTGTTCTTCACTGTCCCCAAGGGATATCTCAAGTAGCCGCAGAAATTTGGCTCCACGGATTATACTTTATACACCGACTCATGCATTTTCACCATGCTTTTAAGGGCTTTGGCAGGATACCACCTCTTTGTGCCCAAAGAAACAGTCTGCAGCTCCTGAATGGAAGGAGAGAGCTCACAATTCTGGTGTTACTCTTCCCTGTCTCTAAGGACATCTCAAATGGCAGCAGAAATTTGTCTCCATGTCTTTTACTTTACCCATGTGATAACACACAAACCATTCTACTCAAACACCTGAAGAGGAGATACCCAGGAATTCCAGTGTTGCTCTTCACTGCCCCTAAGGGACATCTCAAATGGCAGCAGAAATGTAGCTCCACAGCTTTTGCTTAGCTATGTGATAAATCCATTTTCATGGTGTTTATAAAGGCTTTTGCCAAATATTGCCCATACAGGCTCAAACAGAGTCTCCAGCTCTAACCTGCCGCGCTCCAACCTTCCTTCAAGAGCTGGATATAAAATGAGCAGGCACATAAAAGGTAATGTCGCAAAAGCACTAGGAAAGACAATGGAAATCCATGTGTCCTGTGGCTAAAGCAAAACCCTTGGAGCTTTGTCTTCTGTCATTTAAGATGTCCATTAGAGACAGTGGAGAACACCAGCAGAATTCTGGTCTCTCACCTTCCATCCAGGAGCTGCAGAACGTGTGTTTGGGCACATAGAGATGATGGAAGGTTAGATCCCAGACTTCTGGTGCTGGTCTTCACTGTCCCTAAGGAACATCTCAAACGGCAGCAGAAATTTGGCTCTGTACCTTTTACTGTAGCCACTTGACAGGTGCATTTCCACTGTGCTTGTCTGGGCTTTTGCCGCGTATCACCTCTTCGTGGCCAAACATACAGAGCACAGCACCTGAATGGAAGCAGAGAAACCAGAATTCTGGTGCTCTCTTCACTGTCCCTAAGGGTCATCTCAAAGAGCAGCAGAAATCTGGCTCCACAGCTTTTACTGTAGCCACTTGACGCATGCATTTTCACTGTGTTTGTAAGAGCTTTTGTGAAAATAGCCTTTATTATGCTAAGCGTATGGTTTCCAGGTCTGGTCAGAGCCAAGAATTCTGGTGCCACTCTTCACTGTTCCTAAGTGAAATCTCAACTGGCAGCAGAAATCTGGCTCCACGGCTTTTACTTTACCCATGTGATACACGCATTTTTACTGTGCTTGTTAGGGCTTTAGCCAAATATCTACTCTGTGTGCCCAAAATACAGTGTCCAGCTCTTGAAAAGAAGGTGAGAGCCCAGACTTCCAGTGCTGCACATCACTGTCTCTAAAGGGCATCTCAAATGGAAGCAGAAATTTGGCTCCATGGCTTTGACTTTAACATGGTGACACGGACATTTTCACTCTGCTTGTAGGAGCTTTTGCCAAAAACACGTAACGTCCAGCTCCTGAATGGAAGCACAGAACCCAGAATTCAGGTGTCACTCTCCACAGTCCCTCAGGGACATCTCTAATGGCAGCAGACCTCTGCCTCGGGGGGGTTACAGACGGCCTTCCCTCACGCAGCTGCTGTTCCACCTCAGGCCACTAGGTGTCGCTTTGACACCACGGTCCTAAGAGCCCGCTGCCAGCGGGAGCATCGCAGGTTTGCGCCCCTGGACAGAAGTTTCGCCTCCCCTCTTGCGGTCGTGGAAGCCCTCTAAACCGAAGCACAGAGTTAGGACGCGGACATTGCCTTCAGCTGGCAGGACACATCCATTGTCACGGTCCTTGTATGCCGTAACACACGTTGTATTGCCCAAGCTGTTCCGTCAAACTCCTGAAGAGAAGGAGGTAGCCTGGAAGTGTGGTGTTGCTCTTCACAGCCCTTAAGGAGCATCTCAAACGGCAGCGGAAATTTGCCTCCGTGGCTTTTACTTCAGCCTCCTGCCACACGCATTTAATCTGCCACCTGCCTCGGTCATTCCTGTCAGTTGCCAGAGAGAAGAGTGAGGAAAGGAAGTACTCTAAGACTGAGGTGAGTGAGTGTGGACAGCAGGAAATAACTTTTCAGGCTGAAGGACCTGCTAACAGATGGGAAAGGATGGGTGGCATGGAGCTTTCTGTACAAACTCTACCTCTGTCTGTACAAAATCAGCTCTGTAAATGAGAGGAGAAATCACTGAGAGTTCTGACTTGCATGCAGGAGACTGTCGATACCACACTGCTGTGACTGTTGTCGTGCTGCACACACCCCGTGCTGGAGAAGAGCAGCCTGGCAGAAAGGAGATTGGTTCCACTGCAGTGGGCACACACGGACTGAATGAGGAGTCTGCCCATTGTGAAGATGGATCCAGAGGGGCTCTGTTCACTGCAGTCTGTCAGTGGTCTTTCACTGGCTGCCCAGGGTGGGATTGGGATAGCAGGGTCTGTGCAGCTGGGAACGAGTTACATCAAACACCTGCTCACCAGTATGGGCAGAGATAAGGAGAGTTTAATGAAACAGCAGAACTAACAGGGATACTGATGAAATATAAAACTAGTCCTCTACAGCCTGGGGAGAAGAAGAGACCTCTGAAGCCCCAGGGAGAGAAAAGGAAGAAATTGTCTGCACTGAGGGTGGTGAGAGCCTGGCTCAGGTTGCCCAGAGAGTTGGGAACAGCCGCCATCCCTGGAACCATCCCAGGGCAGGTTGGACCTTGGGAATCTGAGCAACCTGCTGTGGTTAAGGATGTCCCTGCTCACTGCAGGGGCTGGACTAGATGACCTTGAATGGTCCCTTTAAGACACCCCATCCTGTGGTTCTATGATTCTGTGGAGCCCCTCCACCCTGCAGAGGCCATGGTGCCCAGCACCTAGAACCAGCAGCACTGTGACATCTCTCCTGAGGCCAAGGGTACCAAATGGCAACAGAAAATGAGAGCTGCAGGTGCATGGTTGTCTCCTGCACTGGTGGCAAAGAGCTCAGTTCTTTCAGCCATGAAGCCAGCTCCCTTCTTCCATCCCCTGACCTTGCCTACTCCCAGGGCTGTCAAGCTCAGCACAGACACTGAGAAGGCTGGGCTGATACCAAGGCTCTCCAGCAGCCCCCAGCTCCATCTTCCTAGTGCTGATGGCTGGCCAAGTCTGACACAGCCCTCGCAGTGCTGCTGTCCTCTTGACTCTTGGGGAGAGGGCAGGAGGCAGGCAACCACCAGGCTGCTGCAGCAGCACACGGTTCCTCTCAAGCTGAGCCCTCTCCCCATCTGCCTCCAGGTTGGTGGGGGCCAACCACTAGACCCAGCTGGGCCCTGAGGCCCAAGTGCACCACCTCAAGCAGCTGCTGGTTCCAGAGAACTACAGCAGTGTGTCAGAGGCCACTGACACCATGCTGCTCAAACTGAACCAGCCTGGCAATTGGGGCTGCTATGTCCGGCTGGTCTGCGTGCCATGAAGTTCTGTAGTTGGCTGAAGTTTTGCAATAAAGATGTTTCCCAGTTGACTCCACTTCTGTCCAGTTCAGTCTCCTGTTCACCTGCAGATACAAGGCAGCCAGCAGACAAATCAGGCCCCTGGGGAAAGTCCCTCACAGGGGCTGAAGCCATGCAGGGTCAGGGAGGAGGCTGCAGGCGCCCTGGCACAAAGGAACACAGGTCTGCATGGCTGGAGGTCTTGGGGAGAGCAGGAGGAAACACACAGTGTTGTCTGGGTGCTGGTAGGATCCCTGTGTGTTCACAGTGCAGCAGTATCCCTGGACTCTGTCCTCACGCAGGGAATGTGGATAAAGGATGACCCAAAGTCTAGACCTAGCAGGGACAGTCTGGTGGCAGCCTCTTCATCCTCTGTGCCCACTAGCCTCCTCCTCACACACTGTTCTCTGAAATTCGGTCCTGACTTTTAAGTAGAGCTTTATGCTCCTCTCTTGGGGATTGAGGAAGCTCCCTCACAGGGGGGTACCTGGTAGTCCTGGGAGGAGGGGGATTTCTGCAGGGGACCAAAGGGTTGCAGGGCCCTACACACAGCAGCAGACAGGCTGAATTAGCTGCTACTTAGTGCAGCACTAGAGAACACCTGAACAGGGCACAGGTCCTTTCAGCTGACCTTTGAGGTTCTGGACTGTCTAGACACACCATGGCAGCCAAGGCCAGTGCTCAGGGACACTGTGTCCTCTCTGCAACCCAGACAAGAAGAAATGAAGAGGATGGAGTGCCAAAGAAGGAGAGAGGGAATAAGTGGAGTGGGCACCCAAAACTGAAACTCCAAACCCTTTCTGCCACCCCAAAACCCCCTGTGTTTGCAGAAAACACTTAAATCAAGCTGCAGGTTTGCCCTGCAGTTTTCAGGACAAGCAACCACATGACAGACCCTAACAGCAAATGAGGCCTGTTGTGAACTCGGGAGAGCTCAGAGTCTAAAGCCAAGGTGGGAGCCCAAGTACTGTCACTGCAATTCCTCTGCGCCTTTCAGGGTCCACTTGAACTATCAGCTCAAGGTAATTTCTCTATAAAGATGCAGCCCTTCCTGATCAGCTGCCTCCTGCTGAGGGCATCTCCCTGCAGGTGCAGTCCTGAACTCCCTGAAATGCTACTGTGGCCTTTCTTTTGCTGGTAACCACCTTGTCCAGTTCAGTAGCTGAACCCTTGGCTGTTCCTCCATGGCCACATTTTCTTTGCCAGGCTGGCTGTGCCTGAAGCTTCAGAGCACTCTCCTGAGCTCCAGACAGTGGCCAAGGAGGCTGAATGCTGGCAGCTTTCCAGGCTGAGGTGGGGAGACTCATCATCTCACTGTGGCCTGTGCAGTCTGGGGCAGAGACACACAGGAGAGAACCTTGCACAGGAGTGTGCAAGACTCAAGCCAGAGATAACAGTGAGTAACCTTCAAGTGACTGGGACGTAGCCCAGTAGAGCAAATCTGCACCTTATCCTGCTTTGTTGGGGTGTTTTTTGCCTGTAGGTCAAGGTATTTCAAGGAGCTGTAGAATTTGTCCTGTTCTTTGGTCAATGCAAGGCTGCGAAACTTCTCCTGAATCTGCCCTTGGTGCTTGATCCTGGCTGCAGGCTGCACTGCTTGCGATTTTGTTGTCTGACAGATAAAAACAGGGCACTCTGGGCTGTAGGCACTAGGGACACTTCTCTGCTGCCCACTGCCGGAGTCAGTTCTAGCGGGTTGTTCTTAGCTCCCACTTGTGCAGCAGAAGCACGCAGGAGTCGAGCGGCGCAGAGATGTTTGTTCCTGTCCTGGAGACAGACGGGCTCAGTGTCACATGGTGCTTGCACATGTCCCACACGACTGCTCTCACACATTTGTGCCAAGAAGCAGCTCACAGGGCCATTGCTGGGTTTATGAGCAGCTTGGCCAACGAGGCAGTGGGGCTGCCTCTGCACATCCAAGCAGCTGGCCTTCCAGGAAGCCGGGATGAAGACTACATCTGAATTTATCCCCTTGATCAACCTGGGACCCTCTCTAATCCTTTTCAAAGTCATCTGAAACTAATCTTCATCAGGTGACAATCCCGTCCTTTGAGCCCTGCCGTGAGTGGACTGTTTGTCCTGCCCTCACTGCTTCTCACACCATTGTGTGGGGCTGCTGTGCCAGGGCTGCAGGACTTGCATTAGTTTGTCCTGTTTGGCTTGTTGCTGGGAGAAGGGATAGTCCTGCAGCACAGGGACAGATCTGCAGCACAGGGTCAGAGCTGCATCACAGGGACAGAGCTTCAGCATAGGGGCAGACGTGCAGCACAAGGACAGACCTGCAATGCAGGGACAGCCTGGGCATTGAAGAAAATAATTTTTACAGGGTTTGGGGAGAAACCCCAAACCCACCTGCACTGTTCCTGTGGGACCTGCTCTAGGGGATCCTGCTCTGGCAGAGGGGTTGGACTGGGTGATCCCAGAGGTCCCTTCCAACTCCTACCATTTTGTGATCCTATGTTGATGCCCTGAGGGTATTATTTCCATGTGACTGAAGGGATGGAATGCTCTCAAAGCTGAGACTGGAAAGATAACAGAAGGGCTGATGTTTCAAGTCTTTTGTGTGTCAGCACAGTGAATGATTTCTGAGAGAGGGAAACAATTTTCTTCCTCTTTGAGCTGGGTGAATTTTTCAGGTGGCTGCTGGGAAAGGAGAGGGGATCAGCAGAGGGTAGGATGCAAAAACAGAAATAAAAATCATAATTATGGAAACTATAGTGTTAAATAGAGCCTGGAACTTCCTCAGCTGGACCATCCTGGAAATGATGACCTCTGGGTGCAGTTGCTACCAGCCCACAGCACACTCACAGCCAGGATGTTTTCTGGTACAGCCAAGACCCCATCTTTCTCACACCCAGAGCACCCCTACAGCAGCTTCTCTAGGGCATGGTGAGAACAGGCCCAGGGTGCTCTTCCTGCAGGACCTGTGGTGCTGAGTACACGAGACAGCCAGTTGTTCCATCTCTACCTGCTGCTTCCATGTTCCCCCTCTCTGCTCTCAGGGTGTGTCTGCCTGACATCCTGAAAACAGTGTTTTACACAGCCTGTAACTGCTGTCTGTACTGGCTCAGTGGAGCTCACCCCTCATTAGAGGAATTGGAGTGGGTAGTTCACAGTGGGTGTTGCTCCTGTCCTGCTCTGATAGAGGATCAGCAGCTCTGTCACACTATTACCCTCAGCCCCACATCAGGACCTCGTGCTGCAGCTCCTGTGCGGTCTGGGAGGAGCAGCTTGGGTTTGCTTTGAGCAAGGGCTAGGGAAACAGGGCACCTGGGTAACCCTGGAGAGAAGCTGCCATTGTTTTGGGATGTGACTGTGTTGATGACCTGTAGCTGGGAGTTCCTGTTCCCAGGGCTCTGCTGGCACAGTGGCTGCACTCACTGCTTCGTCACCTTCAGGCACCGTAAGTGGGGGTTTTGACAGAATGGAAAATGCTGATTTTGAACAGCCAGTCTGGCAGGATCCGGAATGTGAGTGTTCCCTTAATCCTGGCCCAGACAAGAGGTTAACTATGGGATCACTCTGCTCTCACCGAGTACATGTAAACACTCAACCCTTCAAAACCCAGTTCAAGAGTCATACTTACATATTACCATATTGGTCCAGGAGAAGGGATGTTCCTTCATCAAAACAATCCCTCCAGGTGCCCTGGCACGCGTTGCCGGAACATGCCTCAGAGGATGTGCTGGGTCATGTCACCCTTCCGCAAGTGATGGGGCTGTGCTGTCTACGCTGGGACCCAGATCTGCAGTTACACGTAAAGCTGAACAGCAGGATATCAGAGTTTGCTGTCTCTGCCTGCCGCACCAGCCCCTCTCTCTGAGGCTGTCCAAGACCTATTGAGTCGGAAATAAATTCAGTCCAGTAAGAAACACTTACAAAGAATGGAAGGAACAAACATTATGAACATTAAACATTAAAAACTCATCTGAAGGGAAGCTAAATTGCGTTTTTCCCTAAAAGATTAGTCAATTAAAAAAAAAACCAACTAATGAACCTAATACTTTTTATGTTATTGTATTGCTTTTAGAGTATTCTTAACACTGACCTAGGACAGATAAGACCCACGCAAGGTTGAGGCAGGCTGTATTTACTCGGTTAATTGGGCACTCTAGTCTTTCTCCCTTATCTCGGCACCCAAATGAATTGGTAATTAATCGCAGCAGTAATGGCTCTGTAATGTTTTAGCAAGAGGAACTTCTCCAGCTGCAGGCTGAGTCATGAGCAAAGTGGAACAGTGCACAGAGCCACTCATGGCTGATGATGTGAAGTCTCCTCCTGCCTCCTGGGGTTCACCAAGAACATACAGAGATAACCACGGGGACAGTCTCTGCCTGGCTTCCTGGTGTACCTGGGGCTTCCTGGTTGACTGAGCTGCATTTTCCTCCTGTGGCTGTGCAGAGAACAAGTTGGGTTGGACTTGGGACACACTGATCAGACCCAGAGAAGTGGTGGAAGTGTTTAAGAACAGATTGGCTGTGGCCCTTAGCACCCTGGTGTGGCCAGTGGGGTTATGTTAGATCATGAGTGCAGCTGGATGAGCTCAGAGGTGTTTTCCAGCCTCAATAATTCTGTGATTCTTCCCAGGAGGCTGAGCTGCAGGGATGCTAAGACAGCCAGGGAATGGGCACTGCCACAGGCACCCTGGCCTCAGGCTCAGGGCAGCATAGCTGCAGAAAGCCTCAATAGGAAGTGTGGGGTTATAATATTTTATTTATATAATAAATTTTTTTGCCTGCTGAAAGCTGGAGCAATACAGTCCTTACTACAAGACCCTGCTAACTGGGAGATGGTGCAGAACTGGGAATTCAAGGACAAGGTGTCTTTGCCTCCTTACATTCAAAATGCCCTAAACCTATCACATGTAGGTGCAACCAAGCAGGTCCTTTGCAGATGGATCCTGCTCCCCTGAGCCTGCTAAATGTGATGTTATTTTGCTGTGTTACCATGGGGGTGATGGAAGAAGTGGAGTGAGTTTGGTGTTCCCCAACCCAGGAAACCAGGCTGGCTTCATACCCGAATGAGTAAGAAGGGGCTCTAGTTTTTCTGCTCTGTATTTCCTGTTCTTTAACAATACTGCTCCTGGAACTGGAGCGACTTCAGCTGTTATACTAAGCAATGGCACAAACTGAGCTCCCACAGGGCTGGAAGTCAATGTGGTTTTGACAACTTTACTGCTTCCCCTCAGAGTTAAGGCATCAGTTTTCACTTCTAGCTCCTTCGCTCAGCTGTGAGCCCTCCCTCTGCTCCTGCAGACCTGTATCATCACTGTTCCAAGAAACCAGACACATAACAAGTGGAGAAGATAACAGGCTTTGGAAGTTGGTCTGGTGTTGTGGATATCTGGTAGCACCCCTGAGCAAATTACTTTCATCCAAATGAGAAAAAGAAAGAAGCACAGTTGTCAAAAGAATAAAACAAACCACAGCCAAGTGGGAATAGTAATTGACCATTTCATAAATATGAAGAGATTATCAAGTCCAGTCTACACGGTGACACTGAGAAACAGAGCCCTGGAGAAATCCAATGCAGGTCAAAAGCCTGATGATCCCTCTGGGGAGAACAGCTCTAAAATAAAGCACATCCCCGGGGGGGAGGAAGAAGTCATCCAGTTCCACTAAACTGATTTCTCTATCTAAGAACTGTTTGACTTGATTGCCCAAGCCAGCAGGTCTGACTGGGCCTCTCAGCTGCAGTTTTCCCCTTCACCTCCAGTGTTGACAGTCACCTCTGTGGTTGAATGTGGTAACCGCAGCCCCTTGGGGCAGAGGCAGAGATAAACACCCTGCACAACTCTGCCATTCAGGTATTTTTCTTCAGTGCTGCTATGTCTCAGCCTTCACTTATGCATCCACCCAGTCTGGAGGCGTTTTCTCTGTGTCACCACCACAGCAGGTGGGACAGTCTCCATTTCAGCAGTGTGACAGGTGATAGAAATAACTTTGAACCCCTTACCACCACCTGCACAGGCAGCTGCTGGCCAGAGGCCTGACCCTAAGGCCTTCACAGCATTGCTAGTGCCTAGAGTACCCATGGCCATTAGATGGTCTTTACTCTTCGCTCTGGAACCATTCCATGTTGGCACTGTCATAGGGTACAAAGTCAAATCTGCTGCAGCAGCCCAGTTTCAAAGGATTATTTTGACCTATCGACCCTTTCCTTCTCCCTCTGTGCTCTGTTACACCCCATGATGTGACAGACACAAGCCCAGAGCAGGAGCTGTGCAGGTGGCATTTCTCTTCACCCTGTAAAAGGGCAGAAGCTGAGATATCTCAGGGGTTTCAGGTGAAATGACACCTCTCCAAGTCCTGCAGGGTCCTTGTCTTTCCCTGTTCTCTCCTCACCTGGGTTATTCAGGCAGATCCTGCCATTTCCAGCCCTACCTCCCTCACAGGCACTGCCTGCCTTGGCTGGTACTGACGTGTCAGATATGCCACATCCCACTGCCAGCTCCACAGTTACATCAGCTGTGCCCTGGCACTGCTGCCACACCAGGAACTTGTGCCTGCGCTAAAGGGCGGCACACTGCCATCACTCTCCCCTGGTCCTGTCCCCTGCCATCATCACACCTGGGGTTTGTAAGCAAGCACTCAGGTTTTGTGCCAAAATATGAGTGTCGAGTGGGATCCCAAGAACCTCTTAGTCACAGCTCTTTGGAACAGCGGGTGCAAGAGATTACCTCTCAAGTGCTTGCTTGCCAGCCGTGTTTCACTGCCCAGTCTGTAATGCTCATATCACTGACTCAGTTTGAGGAAAGCTGACAGAAGTGATGGCTCTCAAATCTTAACTGGCAGGGGAAGAGATGAGTAATGGTTGGATTTACTCCTTTTGTCAGAGGCAGGCAGGCAGCAGTGAAACCAGTAAATGTCAGGTCCAATCCTCATAAAAGGATGCTTCTTTTTTTCACTCGGGGTGCAGACAAACTGCGGGATTCATTATTTCATGGGCTCAAAAGCCTATGAGACAAGACCACGAAAGAGAGCTCTCCAGAGGACAAAGGCACATTGTTGGCTCTGTACATGTCTGAGCCATGAGTCACCGGGGTGTGGAGGGGAAAGGGAAGGGGGAGGTGGGGAAATGTCACTACCCGATCCCCTGGTCTTTATCCTCAACCCCAGTGCACCCACCAGTCAGGACCACGATCTGGGACAATGCCTCATGGCCCTACACTGCAGCTCAGGACAGCAGTTCATATGCAAATCTTTAATCACCCTTGTGTTAGCTGAATCGCAAAGAGCTGCCTCTTTCAATCCAGCTCTGGTTTGCTGGTCATGGCAAAGCAAGTAACTCCCTGGGTCACTCAGCATACCCGGGCATCACACAGTTCCCAGCACACAGGCAGTTTGGGCAATAAAATACTATTCCCGGTAGTATTATTTCCATGCATCATCTGAAAAAAGTGCAATTGCTCTGCTGTGGCTCAAGAGTGCAAAGATAAGAGCCTTATCAGCAGGATACGGAGGTCCTTCCTGGAAACACACCTGTGTTTTCAGAAGCCTGGCTGGAACAGGGTAAAGTTGCTCACATTGAGGCAGCCTGGCATACTGGGGTGCAGCTCTGCAGCTCCTGGGCTGGCTGGAACCATGGCAGATTTTGGTCAAAGGTTATAGACATCACCGTGTGCCATGTCCTCATGTGCCCCCCCGGCTGAGGATTGAGACACACAGCATTATTGGCAGCGTGGAAAGCCCTGAGCTGTCGTCTGTGCAATCAGGACACTCGCACTTCTCAAAGAAACCTGCTGGCAGTTGATAACTGGCACTGTGTGGAAACGATGCCTGGAAATGATATGAAGATGTTCTTTCTCCCACACTTCTGTGCCCAGCAAGTGACCATTACTGACGAGAGAAGCTGCAGAGAAAAACGTTTTCACGCTCTGCTTGGAGCCCCCCCGGGCTCCTCCAGAGTTCTTAAAACGCTGCTCTGAGCAGCCCATGACTCCTCCAGTGGCAGGAACTTGCTCCTTGCTCAGCATGGCTATTCATCCCTACCTACTCTTCCTCACACTGTGGCAGACCTATTGCTGGAGAAGCCCGAAAGGCATTTTTTGCTCCCTCCTCCTTGGCTGGTGCCACACTGGGCCAGCCCACGACGGAGGGAAAGAGCAGAGGAGTGGTTTTGGCAGGGTGGGTCACTGCGGCTCCTGACAGGCTGGAGACCACCCCTCAGGGCCTGCCTCTAGCTGCAGCCCAAGCCTGGCTCCTGTGTGCAAGGGACAGGTAGTGTAGGCAGGGCCTCCAGTGGCCAGGGTGTGGGTTAGCCATGCTCCTGAAATCCTTGCCCAGTCCCACTGCCTGTGGCTACCACCTGACTCCTGATCATCCCCGTGGGTCCTCCCTGAGCCTCCACCTTGGCCCAGCTGCCTCTTCTCCCAGGAAACAAGTGACAGGACGAGAGGAACCGGCCTCAAGTTACTCCGGGGCGCGGGGTCCATGAGGAACAATTCCTTCCCCGAAGGGGCTGTGAAGCCCCGGCACAGCCGATTCGGTGGAGGAGTCCCCATGCCGGGAGGGGTTTAACAGGCGCAGTGAAGGACATGGGTGAGACCTGGGGGCATTGGGGAAGAAGCGACTGC
>VZRI01008072.1:710750-777401 GCA_013397515.1 Upupa epops | reverse complement strand
CGCTAAGGCGGCACCGGGGTCCCCGCTGCCGGCCCCGCCTCGGCCTGCCGCCCCGCAGCCCGCAGCGCCTGTCACCCCCCGGCCTGTCGCCCCGCAGCCCTCAGCGCCTGTCATCCCCCGGCCTCCTACCCCACAACCCGCAGCCCCTGTTACCTCCCATGCTGCTACCCCACCAGCGGGGCCACCCACACCCCAGCCTGATGTCCTGCCACCAGCCTCACCCCGGGCTGCCACCCCGCAGCCTGCAGCCCCTGTCTCCCCTCGGGCAGCAGCTCCTCTTCCAGCCACCCACAAGGCTGCAGCCCCCCAGGCCAACTGCTACCTGCACAAGATTGGTTCCAACTCGTTCACTGTCACCCCCCGGGGGCTGCCCCCAGGCACTTGCCTCCCGGAGCCTGTTTCCACCAGCCGCCCCTTGCTGCCCAAGGGGCCACCAGTGCCATCGGCTGGCACTCCCCATGCCAGAGCCAATGCCAGAAGGCCAAAGATGGAGGAGGCCGAAGTGGCCACGTTGCCCTTGCCCAGTGCCAGTCCGGCCTCCAGTGCCACCAGCTCCACTCAGCCGCTCTCTGCCTTTGCCCCCCGGGCTGGGGGCTCCTTCGAAATCCACCCGGCCCCCAAGCCTGACTTGGCTGCCATCCCAGCCCATGACCTGCAGGCCCAGGCCCTGGCCAAGCTACGCCTGAGTTCCCGCAATTCCTTCCTCTTTGTGCCCCGACGAGAGGGTGGCCCAGCACTGCGCCCAGCCCCAAGCACCAGGCCACAGCCGTCACCATCGTCCTTGGAGGAGAAGGCACCAACGGAGCCCCCAAGGGCTTCCGCCCCGGAGCAGGAAGAGCCTGTTGCTTCCCCAGCAGCGCCCTTACATCCGTTGGTACCTGTGACTTACATCGATGACATTGTGGAGCTGGACAGTGGGGAGCTTTCTCCTGGGGCCAGCCCTGTTGCAAGAACAGGGAGCTTGGAACAGCCTGGAAGGGCTGGCCCAGACCTGGAGATGGAGTTTTCCAGCGTGCCCCTCTATAGACCACACTCTACCCAACTCCAGAGGGAAGACAGCACCTTCACTGTTTTGCTCAAAAGGAAGCCTGTCACCTTGGGTGTGCAGACTCTCACTGATGCCAGTGGAAGACCGCAGCGGGAAGAACAGGAGAATGAGGAGGAGAGCAAAGGAAATGGCAAAGCCATGGAGAATGCTGATGAGCCCCAAGTGGGTATTGCCCATAAAAAGCGTTACCCCACAGTGAATGAGATTGAAGTGATCGGGGGTTACCTGTCCCTGGAGAGGTCCTGCATGAGCAAGACAGGCTCACGCCGCAAGAAGGTAATGGTCTGGGGCATCTCTGAGCCAAACAGACAGGCCCAGAGCTTAGTGGCACTTGTGTCTCCTGGATGGAGAGGTGGATGGGCAGGGATTTGCTGGTCCTTCTGAGAGCCAGATGTTTGTCCTCAGGAAGGAGACACTGGGTGCTGTTTCTGGTGGTAACTACAGGGCCTCTTCCACAGCCTCTTCCTGGGGGGTGTGATAACAGGAAGTAAAATATGTTGGCTGTTCAGAACATCGAGGTGAGTTGTGTGGTTCGGACACCTGCAGGCTTCTCTCTAGCCCTGCTTGGCTGTGTGTGGGCATGTTGGACGTGTTTTGCTCCCTGTGGCCACAGCCCAGCTAGTGACAGAATTCTGGACAGCCTGGTGCCAATGTCTTCCCTGCATTAGTGATCTATTGATAGAGGCTGAGGAATTAAGTCTCTATTAGGTGGGAAAAGATCCGCTACAACTTAACTCCTCTTGATAGGATTTACACCACCTGGCAGCTCCTCCTGCACGTGCAGCTGCAGCTCTGAAGATCCTCACGTATCCATTGCTCCAAGTGTCTTTGAAGCAAAAGCACTGAGGATTTCTCAGTGCTGCGGATGTAGTTTAGATCGTTGTGAACTTTACATTGAGAATTAATCTTTGTAGGGCCTGGTGAGACACCCCTGAATGGGAATGGGATGTTCACAGCTGAGATACCGGCTGGTTTCCCTGTGCTCAGGAGGAGGCATGAATTGCTATGAAAGCAACACGTGGAGGTGTGAAATCCTCATGTTCTGCCCTAGCAGAGCTGTTTGACAGTCTGTTATCTAAATTCACTAAATACTTGATGGAGCAAATTCTCCAGGGTGCTGGAGGCGCTGAGCTTTATAACAGGAGGAAGCACTTTGAACAGGCTGTATCTCATTGTGAAGGGAGGCAGGGAGTGCCCCTCCTTGAGGATTAAAGCTTTGAAATGCCTTCTGAGGGCACAGTCTGTATTAATGTGGTTGTGACTCAGGCAGGTAACTGGTCTGGAGTGTGAGCACCGTGTATTAATGTGGTTGTGACTCACGCAGGTAACTGGTCTGGAGTGTGAGCACCATGTGCTCCGGAATAAGCAAGTCATCAGGAGTGTTGATTCCCACTCGGTGCTGCTCCTTCAGGGAAATGCTTGATCAGACTGGAATTGTTCTCCAGCTTGACAGCCTGCTGGCCTGTGCTCAGCCCAGCTGTGTTCTTGGCTCTGCCAGTTTGATTTGGGGCATTAACTGGATTTACACAAAACCAGATGGGTAGTATAAGTGGTGAAAATTCCTGTTACAGGAACATATTCCTCCGCCTTTTAGTATGGAAACCTTGTGGGACAACTGCTTTTGAGCCCAGTGTCTGAAGCAGCCACAGAGCTGATTCCTTGGGGTGGGGTACTACTGTCACTGGTATAAGAGTAAAGTCTTGAGTAAAGACTAAAGAACCTCAGTTAAATGGTTTGTAGTGGACACTACACCTGGCTGTCCAAAAAGGAGGATGGGAGATAAGACAAAACCTAGTGCAGTGACTGGATTGGTTAAGGTTGGTCAAACAGTGGAACAGGAGCCCAGGGAAGTAGTGGGACCTCTGTCCTTAGAGCTATTAGAAATATCTGAGGAGAGCCTTGAGCAACAATCAGGTCAGGCCTGCTTAAAGCAGGACTTTTGGTTGGAGACCTTCAGAGCCCCTGTCCCAATGTAAAATGCTTTCTGACTCTGTGAAATTTGTTGTTGAATGTTGTCTCCTCAGTGTTGGATTTGTGTAATGTGTGCAGCCTCTCCACCAAGTTCTTACCAGCTTAGTAGCGCTGTCTCACTTTGAGTCCTGTAGAAACGGTACGCAACCATGACAGTGTTCCCTAGGCACTGTGTGTGGGGAATGTCCTGCATGAGAACTTGCATAAAGCTCTGGTGTCTGGGGAAAGAGATATTAAAAGGCAAAGGAGGAGCCTGTCACATTGCAGAGCTCAGAAGGCTGAAACAAATGGGGATCCTTCAGGGGAAAGAAAAGATTAGTTGTAAGGAGAAGTAGTAGAGACAGAAGTTTCAGGGTAAAATGAAATGTAGTGAGACAAACAGTTCCTGCTTTCAGAAACTTTAAATTCCCTTCTTGCTCAGGGTGGTAAGCATGGGGTCTGGTGATGCAGCTGGGGTCTGGCAGAGGCAGTAGCAAACGGAAAGGTTAGTGTTCACTTTTAACCCAGAGGATGTTTGTGGCTTTTACTCTGGGTAATAGGGCTGAGTGGTAATGCCTGAAAAGGAAGGAGCTTGTTTTAGGATGCATTCCTTGGTTTCTTCCCAAGAGATGGCTGCGTGTCACCAAGGCAACCAGCCACAAACAAGGGTTCTGTTTTGTAAGTTATCAGGGCTTTCAGAAGCTGGATTTTGGCTTCAGTTGGGCAGAGGCAGACACTTCCTGTGAGCTGAAAGCTGCCATTCTTGGGTCAAACCAATGTTCCTTCCTCTTTTGCGGGTATCAAAATCAAACGTGGTGCTGGTTTTCCATGAGTGGCTGCCTGGGTCCTTTAGGGAGGTTCTCTCCAGGCAGACCTGCCAGATGAACCCACCTCCTGCTGAGCATCTTCTTTCCAAACCTGACTTGGGGTTTGCTGAAAGATCTTCTCAAAGGCTCCAGGCCCAGCAGAGTGATCTTTAGTGAAACTTCAGTGACCTGGAAAACTTGGATCAGCTTACGATGCCCAGCAAGAATCTGGGTAGAACATAAGCAGGTCTAGCACAGCCTGGTAATGCCCTGTTCCTGCAGATCACGGGTGTCTGTGCTCACAGTCAGAGAAAATTGATTTAGTAGGAGGGGGAAAGGTGGTGCCAGTTAGATGGTTCTGTGAGGCACAAACAGTGGTTTTCTTCAAATGTGGGCATTCTGCCTCTTTTCCAGCCCCTTGTCTGCCCACTGATTGCCTGACTGTGGTGGAGATTGCAAAGGGGAGCTGAATCGGTCCCCATCCTCTGATCCACATCCTGTGTGGCTCTTTGGAGTGAAAACAGGGCTGGGATAGGGTGGGAGTGGGTTCTGCTTGGAGGGAGCTCCAGCCTTGGCTCTTGACTGGCTGCAGAACTCAGTTTGCTGTGGCCTGCTGATGTTCAAGGCCCTTCAGGAAAAATCACTATTGCTTCTCCCAGACACTTCAGATCTGTGAAACAGCTGTTTGACTGGGGATTGGAGCTGGACCTTGAGTCAGTAAAGGAGAGAGAGAAAAGCTGTTCTTGTGTCAGACTAAAACCCTTGTGTTCCCACCTCTCTTGTGCAACTAGAGCTGCTGAGGTGGAACAGTTGTTCATGCAGAGCAGCAAAGGTGAGCATGGGTTTGTGTATGATGGGATGTGATTGGTAGAGTAGGGTTAATGGTTGGACGTGGTAATCTCAGGGGTCTTTCCTAACCTGAATGATTCAGTGATTCTATGATCAAGATCTGCAGTGGAGGGCAGACCCCAGCTGTGCTTGCTCTGGGGACATGGCTCATGTGGACAGGGAGTTTGAGCTCTTGTCCTCTACAGGTGTTAAGGTGTCCTTCAGCACTCTTCACCTACTCCATGGCTGTTTTGAGAGCTCTCCAAGTGATACTGCAAGTAGTTCAGATAAAGCAGTGGGGGTGTGACTTCACTTGGAAAACGAAGTGTGCACTGGCAGCCTTGACTCACCAAGTTTCAAGCAGAGCATGGGGCAGCTGCTGGAGGTGGCTGGCTGACCTTTTCGGCTCTGCAGGTGAAGACAGGATATGTGTGCAGGAGTGGAAGGAGACCTGCTGATCTTTATTCTAAACAGGGAGTGGGGCAGAGGGTGCAGAGTGCTGCTGGTGACCTCTGTTCAGGGCTCATCTTTAGACTCTGTTACTGTAGAAGTAGTAAAGACACTTCAACCTGGTAGCAACTCCATGAGGAAGCAAAGGCTTTGCTGCAGGATGTGGATCTTTGGAATCTGTGAGGATAAAGTACGGCTTGGCTCAGCTGACCTGACTCAATTGGGGTTTGGTTACCTGCCAGAGTAAAGTTGTTAGAAATGTACGTTTCTGTAAAACATGTGACTGGAGCAAAGTAATTAGGGAGGACTGGGAACTGCCCAGTCAGCTGAGGTCCAGAGGAGCTGTCTGGTCCTTAGGCTTCATATTCTTGTCCTGTTGCAGACTGCCACAGAGGTCCTGTGTGTGCAGAATTTGCCCTGGCTGTGCATGTTCCTTATGGTTGTCTCCTGCAGTTCATCCCACGATGTGTTTGTCCTTGCCTGGACCTGGCAACATCTTGAAATTCCTGCAGGAAGGGTGACTTCTAGCCAGGCCACTCAAACTCATATAAATACAAAAAAGCTGGGGAGGGGCTTTTTAGGATATCAGGTAGTGACAGGACTGGGGGGAATGGAGCAGAGCTGGAGATGGGGAGATTTAGGCTTGATGTGAGGAGGAAGTTCTTCACCATGAGAGTGGGGAGAGCCTGGAATGGGCTGCCCCAAGGAGGTGGTTGGGGCCCTGTCCTTGGAGGTGTTTAAGGCCGGGCTGGATGAGGCTCTGGCCAGCCTGCTCTAGGGTGGGGTGTCCCTGCCCATGGCAGGGGGGTTGGAACTGGATGATCCTGTGGTCCCTTCCAACCCTGACCGATTCTATAACTTATTCCTAGTGAGGGTGATGGGGCACTGGAGGGGGCTGCCTGGGAGGTTTGTGGAGTTCCCTTTTCTGGAGACGTTTGAAACCTGCCTGGACTTGGTCTGGGTGATCCTGCTGTGGCAGGGGGATTGGACTGGATAATCTTTCCAGGCCACTTCCGATCCGTAATGTTCTGTGACTTGGTCTAGGGGTCCTGCTGTGGCAGGGGGATTGGACTAGATGATCTTTCGAGGTCCCTTCCGATCCCTGATGATTCTATGATTCTATGAAATAAGAGGACTTCAGAGCCAACAGGCATCAGATTATTGGTGGTTTGAACGGTTTTTGCTTGCTGCAGTTGGCAATTTGTGAAGTGCTGGGAGGAGAGCTGCAGACTTGTGTGAACAGGGCTTACAAGAACAAGGTTGGTGGGATGCAAAGAGTTGGAATCTCATGCTTCCTCTCTTCACTGCAAAATTCTTTGTAGTTCTTGAGCTCCAGCCTACAGGGACATTAGCGTGGTCCTTTTACTAACATGTGGAGGTCTGCAGTGCGTGATTGTGGCTTCCAAATGCCCACTGAAATGTCTGTTAAACCAACGCTAAACTTCCCTCATCTTTTCATCATAGGTGAGACCGAGCAGCAGTTTTTTTGTCTGACCTGCTGGACTTCTTGCTCTGGAGCTTTCCAGCTGTTCACTTCTGCTGGAAGTAGTCTCCTGTGAGAATCAGGTTGGGATGTTGACAGGGACAAATGCTTCAGCTGTTGCCCCGGCCTGTCAGTAGCAAGTCTGCACAGTGTGGAACCGAAATTCCAGTGACTGCCTCAAGCATGTTTTTGCCGTGTGCGACAAAACCATAACATCAGTAAATTCACTTGCTGCGGAACTAAAAAGATCTCCGCAAAAATGACTAAAGATTCCTCATGTCTGTGTTTTGGAGATGCCAGGACAAAGATCTTTGTTACTGAGCTCTCGGAAAGCTGCCTGTTCTTATTTTCTGCCCTGTGGCTGTGCTCCACTGAGGCAAGTGCATTAGGGAGGGGCTGCAGTTATCTGACAGGGATGTACTGAATTTTTGGTAGGTGAGGTCAGCAGTGACAAGTTCTACTCAGAAAATGACTGTACTGGATGATGAGGCATGGTCCCTACCCTGCAGAGCTGATTTACACTGTCTGTCAGCTCTGAGTAGGTTCTTTCTGTCAGACAGTGCAGGTTCACTGCTCTGTGCTAGTTGTGCTGATTTCTAGCCTGTGATGGGGATGGTTGGAGACTCCAGAGATCAGGATCTCATTGTGGTTGTACTTTCTAAACCACCTCACAGACTGCACCTGAGGCTGTTTGCAGGCACCTACATTGGTTTTGTTTGTCCACTGCCTGCCAGCTCCATGAAGTGCTGGTGCTGTGTTGTACTGAGTGCCTGGCAGAGCACGAGTCAGTTTGATCTCGTCTGCATACTGCAAAGTGTTCTGCGACTGAGATTCTCTGTGGCCTCACCACTCCCATGCTTCGCCTCGTGCCACATCGACCAGTCTGAGCTGCTCCCAGATTCCCCCCCAGTTCCCTCCCTCTCATCCCCTCATTGTTGATGCTGTCAGATGCAGAGAGAACAAGATGGAAGAGCTAAAATAGAAACTCTTACGCAAATAAGAGACAAGCCTGCCTTTGAAGCTGGTTAGGACATGCCCAGAGCTCAGCCTGCCCCAGAGCTTGAGAGGAGATTTGGAGTACTTTGTGCTCTGAATTCCAATCACAGGGATTACAGTTAACGTTATCTTAATCGGTTTCCTTAATCTGTGCACCAGATTGGAGATTGTTTATCATTTCCCCTCTATCTCAAGTATTCAGCTTGGTTTGTTTTTGGGTTTTTCCTCACTCTGGATTTTGCAGGATGCAGTTGCAGTGATCCTGAGAAGAGCTGGGGCTGGCTAGAGCAGCAGACCTGCAAAATGTGTTTTATGCATCCCCTACCTATAACATATGGGAAACAGTACGAAAAATGGAAGCCTTTAGTTTCCAGTGTCAGTGTTAGTAAAGGAAACCTCAGGAAGATCTGCTGCAGCAGCATCTCCTTCACCTCTGCTGTTGTATTGCTCCCATCTTGAGTGAAACCTGGGCCATTTAAAACCCAGACCGTCCTTGGTGACGGCAGTGGAATGTACGTCTGCCATGAGACTGACCCTGTTTGTGTAGGGAGGATCACTTGAAGTGCAAACATCCTGGGAAAATTGGGACTGAAGGAACTCTGTGCTGATGTTTTCTGAGAAATGCCCTTCACATGATCTTGGAAGCTTGCTCAGTTTTTGCTGTTTGAAGGACTGTTGACAAGCCCAGCAAGCCTCAGACATGAGAGCAGAGGAGTTGTGTGCTTGGGGGAGTTGTCTAACTTGCAGCTAGTGAAAATTAAGGTCTGAGGGTTGATCTGCAAGCCTTGGGCTGAACTTGCTGCACTTGGTCACTCCTCTTCAAGGAGGAATCTTATAGTAGAACAGAAGTGCAGGACATCCATGAACTCTGCTGTGCAGCTAATGCGGTTCAGTAAAGCCTTTTAGTCGTCAAGTCTAGAATGAGCTCTTTGCTAGGGTGGGAATTAATTCTGTTCCCAGTCCCACCAGATCTCCTGGTACTTTATGCTCCATGTGTCCTATTCATCCTGCAGACAGTTCACCGGCACCAGCCTGCAGTATTTGTTTGGACTGCTCTGGTCATTCCTGGTTGTACAGAGATGTTTGTGGGTGGCATCTCCCAGTGCTGCACTGAGTTGTACCCATTAATTGTAGGCTGGGAGTTGCCTGTAAAGCAGAACCTCTGCTTTGGGAGGGCTCTGTGGTGTTTATGCCAAGTCTTGACACAGATCGTATCTTGTTCACTGCTGCTCTCTTTGTGTAGTCAGTGAGATTTGCTCCATATATGTGGGGAGATTTGCCCATGGGCCAGGTCAGTAATGTCTGAGTTGGTTGTTAGGTTGTGGAAAGCCCTGGCTTATCCTCCTGCAGATGTGGGAAGGACTGAAGGGACCCCTGTGTGAATAACTGGCTTGTGCTGGCACTACCCTGAGGTGGTCTGGCTTCTGTAATCTCTTCTCCTCTGACAGAAGAGTTGACCAAGCTGCCAGCTCTGAGATGCTCTTGGGACTGTCCCTGCCCTGCTACTTCTCATCAGGAATTCGAAACTTGCCTGTGTCTTGCACAAGGAGTTTAATATTTCGAACCTCTACACACCGCTCCTATCTGCCATGTGCTTCAGCATATTGATTACACAGAGCTGGCTTTGCAGGTTGCCTTGTAAATGGAGACTTTCTTGTTTTGCCCTGTGGTTTGGGAGCTGGGATGCGATCCTGGAGGTAACTTCTCCTTTGCCTGTCACACAGAGCTTCCCTGCGCTGCCGCTGCTGTAAATCTCCAGTGCTTCTGGCTCTATGCTGTAACTCATTCGGTGATACCATTAGTAGTTGAGCAAAACTCAGTGTGATTCTTAGAAAATCCTTCTTGGAAAAGCACGATCCAAGTGAGCCTGTGGTGCAACAGCCAGCTCCTGTACCCCAAAACTCTCGTCTTTGTGAAGAGAACGTACCTAATGTGGCATCTGCAGCTTGCTGGGCATACTGGGCTGCCTCAGCCATGGCAGCACAGGGTTAATCTGATAGAGGAACCCAGGCTCAAATGGCCCTCATTCTTTCAGTCAGTGCAAACCCTCTCTTCCTGTGTCCAGAAAAGGCTTTAGAGGTACAGAAGGAATGGAAGCTCCTTATCTTCTTGGGAATAATAGCAAATGCCTTGGTAATGCTGGTGGTACTCAGCCCCTGGTGCTATTCCCAGCTGCCAGATTGTGCCTGGAGTTAGTAGTTTGGGCTGAGACATGAGCAGTTCTTATGGGCAGGAGTATAGATCAGCTCACTGCTCCCACCTGTGAAATGAAAATGGCTAATTTTCCCCAAAATCTTCTACCTAAAACTTTGTGAGAGTTTCAGCATCAAAAGGCAGTGATGGCAGTCATTGGCTGCAAGTTGTAATGAAAAAGAGAGGGGTGTGGGTCAGGTGCCGCTCCTCCACCTCTGCCTACTGAGTCTGCAGGTCTGTGGTAATGATCAGACTGGGTCAGAAGGGAAGACCAGGGTTAACCCTTTGGGGAATCTTCATCCACCGTAAAATATCTGCTTCTGACCTGTTCCTTCAGTCTCACAGAGAGTTCATTGCCTGTGCAGGGCAATTTGGGGCTGGGCTACCAACTTGGTGATGGGGTTTTGGTGCTTGAGGAGCTGTCCTGCCCTGCCCTGCCCAGCTTGCAATGCTGTTTCTTGCAAACCTCTCTGGGATGTCCTGTATCAACAAGCACCCTTGGCTGCCTGCCGCTGCGGATTTGAGGTATCTGGTGTGATGTCTGCTACTTTAATTCGTCTGGTGCTTCAGTCAACTGATGGAGCAGCAGAAGTAGCAAAGCTCAGTGTAAGGCTGCAGTTACCAGTCATTCTTTGGTATTCATCTGAATTCTCATCTACCTTTCCTGTGTCCAAACCCTCCTGCTACTGAGCTGAGAAAGGAAGAGATGTTTGATTAGGTGTGGAAAAACTGCTCTCAGTCACACCCAGCAGCGCCTCGTGGGTCAGAGCCCAACAGCACAACCTGTGTGTCCTAGGCAGTCAGCTCAGTCCCCAGTTTAGTTACTTCAAGGTTATATTGCTTGTGGAGAGAGGATGATTAGAGGAAAATTAATATCGGAAAACTGCAAATCGTGGTGCTGCTCAGCTGTTTGGCCTTTGGGAGGAGTAACCATATTAGCAATTGCTGTGTCCCAGCTGTCACTGTGCAGCAGCCACTGCCCTTTGGTCAAGTCTGCAGCAGCAGTGCAGTGGGTTCAGAGTTCTGGAGGCACTGTGAGATATTAGCAGGGTCAAGAATAAACTGCAGCTTGTGTTCTGTGACTTGGCTATCCCAGACAACTGCCCCACAGTGCAGCCTCCTGCAAGAGAGACACCTTTGTGCTCTGTGAGGAAGGGAAATGGGCTCAGTTGGTTTCAACCCCATTCTAGGCAGCTCTGATGGAGATCACAGTGCTGACTCTACTTGCTGGAATACAGTTAGAGTGTGCGTTGTTTCTCTTTTTCTAATACCTAGAACAACTTCTCCTTTTACCATTATGAGATAAGGCTTTGGATTGCTAAAGAGGTTCCTGTTTAAAAGGTGTAAAACACCTTGTATTATCCCTTTGGGTTTGCACACCTGGTAAATGAGTGACAAAGAGCAAAGCCATGCTATGGGGATTGCTTCTGGGGTTGATGCAGATTAACCCCATGTCTCTCTCTGAGACTTACAATGTTGTCCCAGGTTTGTGAGAAGCTGTTGCCTGTTTGCTTGTATTCAGTGCAGAGTCTCACAGACCTTCCCACCTCAGCTTTGGGAGTGAGGGGCACACTCACTCTCACTGTTCATGGCACAGGTTGGTTTCTGTAGGCTGGTTATTATTATTTCTAATGTATCTCTGTCCATGGGGGCTCTTCCGTTGCTGATCTGGGTGCAGACTGGGTTTTCACAGCCTGCATGCACCCTCTAAATAGGGTATACTTTTTTCCCTCTTTCCTATCTGAGAGCTGTAGGACTGCCCTGATTTATGTTTCTTGGGTAGTGGTTACCCCTGGCTTCCCTTTCCTGGGTACTGTATTACTCATCACTGTTCAGATCCTAGTAAATAATGATTTTTGCTCTGGCAGTAAGGATCTGGTGGCTGAACAGCACAACATTCCCTGAAAAGCCTCCCAGTGTGCCTCTGGTTGCCAGGCAGAGTGTTAACCTGTAGTTATACAGGTTTGAGTTGCACCCTGGTACCATGACACTTTCTGGGTGATGCATTCAGCTGAGCAGAGTGACAAATCCCTGCAGATAGCCACAGCTGGAGGATGCAGAATTCTTCCTTTTCAGAGCCAGCAGAAGTAGACATGTGGGGAACTGCTACTGAGAAACAATGAACAGAGTTCTCTCTCTGGGCCTGAGGCTGTTTGGCTCTGCAGGGAGATGTTATTCTCCTAAAAAAACCAACAGTGTTATTTCCTATGTTTTTTGTGGTCTCAAAAGTGACTGCTGGCTGGGTGGCCTCTTGTCTGTGCTTCTTTACTGTGCTCTTGGTTTTTCCTTTTAGATGGTTCCTAGGCCTAACTCATAATGCTCACAGCTCAGCTCTGCACAGAGGGTTCCTTAAGGCTCTTGTGATATGATCCCTGGGTCCTCTTGTTTTATATGAATAAGCTATCCTCCATCTTCTCTGGCATCAAGCCACTCTATGCTTCCCCTCAAACCCCTTGTGCTTGTGGAAGGCAGCTCCTGGTGCGAACATAGGTAGTGTCCCCACAGGTCAGCACTGTGGGATTTGGGGCTCTCCCTTTGCCTGGACAGGGTTGCCAGAGCAACCCAGGAGTTTGTTTGCCAGACTCTGACCCTGTGCCAGTGCCAGGTTGTTCCTTTAGTGTTTGCATTGCCTGGGTGTGTCCCAGCGCTTTATTGCAGGGATTTTCCTGCTGCTTGGTAGCAGCACAGGGGTGTAGGGGGTGAGATGGTACCATAGAATGAGCCAGTGTGGGCTTTGGGGGAGCCTTGTGTCAAAGTGAGGCTGAGCAGGGCTGCCTGGTGTCAGCCTTTGCTTAGTTTGCACTGGCCCAGCTGGAGGGGTTGCTGAAGCAGCAAATTACCTCCCTGAGAGCTCTCCCCCATGCTGGAGCCCTTCGTGCATGGGGCTGGTGCTGCTGTGGTTTATGATTGCTCTTTCTGAATATCTTCAGCCTTGCCTCCTACAGCTTTGGTCTCTGTGCAGCAGGTACCTGAGAAACCTGAGCAGCAGGGTTCTGCCTGACACACAGTCCAGCTCTGCAGAGTCAGTGCTTTGGGCAAGTGGGAGCTGTGATAGGTGAGGACTTGGACTAGACTATTGTTTGTTGCCTTCAGGCACTGTGTGAGGGATGTGTCCTGGTCCTTACTGTGTTTTTACTCCCTGGTGATGCTGTTTCCTTCTCTTGTACTACACACAGCTTTGGTCCAAATTGGACTCAGTCATTTTTCTGAGAGATTTCTTCCTGATAGCAGCAAAGCAGTAAAACTTGGTTGGTTACATGTCTTAAGCTTAAATTCTAAAATTAAGGCACATCTCTCTTGTCCCCTTCATTTTCCATCTTCAGCCCAATACTTCTTGCCTCCCATCACAGTTGTCAACAGCCTGTGTGCAGTGTCTGCTTCTGGGACAGCTGAGGGCAACTCCACCACGTGGCCATTGTGCCTGGCAGCGTGGCTGGTCCCCACAGTACAGACCCTGCATTGTGAGCGGTCACTGCCCGCTCTGCTGCTTGGCTCAGCTCAGGGAGCATCTAGGTCAGTGTCAGGGAGAAGAAATTCGGGGAGCAGCAAATGGAATGCTGTGATCTTCAGACACTTTTTATTCCATCCATTTTTTCTTGGAAATGCAATCTTTCTTCTAGAATGTTATCTAGAGAAGGTCAGGGTGGCCGTGGCCAGGGCTAGGGAAGGGAATGGGGAAAGGCAGCTGGTTCCCTTCTCTAATATCCATCCTGCCTATTAGCAGTGCAGAGGAGATACTGGCTACCTGCCCTATTACCTGGGTTTGTTTCAATCTGCTCTTGCTGCTTTATGGAAAAAAAGCAGTAAAACACTCACTGTCTCCTCTTGGAAACCTTCATCCCCTGCAGAGCTCCAGTGTGTCTGTGGGCAGTGTAGGATCAGGCTGGATCCCAACCTAGACTCATCAGCCCAGCACAGACCTGGAGCTGTTGGAACAGGGCAAGAGGATGCCACAGAATGCTACTCTGGGTGGGGACCCCTCTGCTGTGGGACCAGGCTGGGAGAGTTGTGTGGGTGAGGACAGAACTCTTAGCAGAGGCTGCTGTGACAGGACGAGGAGCAGTGGTTTTAAACAAAAAGAGGGAGATTCAGACTAGAGAGAAGGAAGGTGAGAGCCTGTCTCAGGATGCTGAGAAAAACTGTAGAAGGCCCCATGGCCGGAATCATCCCAGGTCAGGTTGGATCCTGGGGCTCAGAAGAGATCCTCTGCAGCATCCAGCTCCTGCTACCTGTCACAAGCAACTATGCCCTTGTAATTCTGTGCCCTGTTCATCACCCTATTAGCCCAATTTTAAATGTGGCTGGAAGCAAAGGGATTACAAAGCTGCCCTTCTAGGTAGATGCTGCTGAACCTTGGTCTGCATTGGCTTAAATCCCTGGGTCTGCTCTAAGTGTATTACTGGCAAACTGATCCTTGTTTGTGTCTTGGGTGCTGGCATCAGCTGTTCTCTTCTCCTTGGTGAACTTACAAAGCTTTTGCTCAGCTGTAGTGGTTTAACAAGAGGGTCTAAATCATTTTGGGTTGGTGTCTGTAATTCTAGCAAAACAACCAGCTCTCACGGAGAGTTCAACAGGCAATGAAGCAACTTGGATAGAGAGACAACAGTTTATTGAACCCTGCACCAAGGAGAAAAGGAAAAATCTCCAAATAAGTAAAAGAATCTAAAAGGTAAAACAGAAACTGTGTCACAATATCCGAGAGAAATGGGAGACAGCTAACACTTTGGGTTTTGGTCTTAAATGAGAGCTTTGGGGTAAGAGAGTGTACACAACACTCATAATCACAACAGCCACCAACAAACACACACTCGCACCCCACTTTCCAGAAGAGGAAGTGGGGGGTGTGTGGCAGGAATACAGCACACAATATACATTTGGTGCTTGTGCAAAGTTCATTTTGCNTGTGTGGCAGGAATACAGCACACAATATACATTTGGTGCTTGTGCAAAATTCATTTTGCTGATCCTCATGCAGACATCAGCACTCTGTGATGTCTCTGGCATACTTCTAGCTCCCGTCAGCTCAGGGCTCTTTGAGGCTATAACAGCATCAAATGTAGAGGATATAACAGAATTCCAGACTCTCTCTTTGTCAAAAGCTTAGGAGATCAGTACTTGTGATCTCTCCTTCTCTTAGTGGAGTCTTCTCTCAGTCTCTCTCAGTGGCAGAGTATACAGGATCTTTGCCAGCCCAGTGGGGGAAAAGCCAACAGGGCTGCTGGTTGCGGGTTAATAGTAAATAGGCTTTTTGGGGTCTCATCCAAGGGCTTTCCACAGGCCTTATGCCTTTCTTCTCCCCTGTGGTCAGGCACCAAGGGAGGTAGAGAGTTAAGAGCTCACCTCTGTCTGGCATCTTCAAAGGCGTTTGCTGTAGTGTGGCTCTGGAGGAGCTGCCCTTACTCTGGCCTGCTGCCAAGGACAGGAATGAGCTGGTGCTGCTTTTCTGTATCTGAGCCCTCAGTGAAAGAGGGGAGGGCTGCAGGTTCACCCCCACAGAAGGGCGTTTGTAGGTAGGAACGGCTTGTCTCTTCAACCTCCCTGTGTTCGAGCTCCCATGCAAAAGAGGGCTGTGGCTACTCCTGTAGAAGGGTCTCAGCTGGGCTGAGACTTCATTTTGGCTTCCACCCTTTGGTGGCAAGGGGTTGAGAGCCACTGCTCACCACCCCCACCCCACAGGGAAGCTCTCTCCTAGAGAACCTCCCTGTCTCTGAAGACATGTCACAGCTGAAGCAGGATGAAAGGTGAAGATGATGCAGATGACCAGAAGAGAAGGAAGAAACAGGAAGTACCTTCCCTTTATGGACTCTGTCCAGCAATCACCTGTAGAGTCCAGACACTAAGGTCTGCTAGGAAAGCTGCCTCCAGCTTCAAAATAAAATGCTTTTTCGGCATAAAAGCACCACAACTAATACTTGAGATTGGGTAATTTTCAAACCACAACAATCCACCCTTGCTTTTATGCAGAAAACATTTTAAACTTAACCAAAACCTACTGTAAAACCTTCAGTAGACAACATGGCAATCAACTGAAGGTGTGGAGAAAGTTTACAGGAATTAATAATTCCTACCCACTATTACAGATTCCATCTTAACAACTGAACACCACCCTTCCCCCTTTCTAACCAACCAGAACATCAACCTTCCTTTTTGCTAGTGTGAGCAGGCTGAACCTCCTCACTGCCTGTGGAGATGTGACCTGATCTTCGAAGCAGAACAGTAGATGTTAGGGATGTGTGAGGCTGGGGGGTAACGGTCCCCTCCCTCAGCTTTTACTCCAGTCATCCTGTCTGGAGTTACTGTGTCTGGAGGAAATGGCACATGAGGAGAAGCTGAGGGAGGTGGTTTGTTCAGCCTGGAGGAGCGGGGAGTCCAGTTGCTGCATTCTACTACCTGCTAGGTGTTGCAAGGAGGATAGAGGCAGGCAGGCAGTCCCTGCTGCCATTGGAAATGACTGCCATTATTCCCAGTTTATTTAAGCAGCATCCTGAGGCTGATAGCAGTCATGTAGCCAAACCAGAATGTTCTTTCTCAGCTGTTCACGGGTGATGAGTTTCTCTTACAGCAAAGGTTGGTCTTAAACATCACCCTGCTCCTAGTGTTCTTGTTCTCTGGCTTTCTTAATGACCCATAAAACTCTGCTTTTCCCTTGACCAGCTCCCACGTTTCTCAGTCTTCCCAGTTTCTGTACAAAGGTCAGCAGTGAGAATGTTAAATCGAGCCAGTTTCAAAACAGAACCTTTAGGGGTTTCCCAGTTGTCCAGTATCTCATACTACCGCATTTTTCCTTTAGCTGCTTCCATGTTCTCACTCCTGATGTCTTTATCTAGCTCAGGCAACTTTTTGCCAGGATGTCCTCCCAAAATTCAATCCTGATCACTGGCGTTTCCTTACATGAAAAAGTTGGCAGGTGTTAGCAGCAACAGCTTTCCAACATGAATGTTTCCTCCCTCCTGATCATCACTGATCCCTGCTCAGCTCCTCCTGTCTACTGGGCAGCAGGGTTTGATGATGGCAAAGTATGTCTCGGGGCACAAAGCCAAAGGTACTCTGGACCCCTTGGCCTCCTGCCTGCATTCCTGTGTTTGGCTCTGCCTTCATGTTTTCTCTCAGCAGGGTAAGAGATTTGGCAGGTCACGTGGGAAAAGGTGGGGGCATCTGCAGTAGCTCCTTCAAACCAGGCTGAAGATCTGATGTGTAGGGCAGCCTTTACTGGAACAAGTGTTGGGATCAGTGGTTGCTTTCTAAGAATTCTCCTTTGCTGTTGTCTAGATGAAGATTTCTTTCAATGAGAGCAGTCTGCAGACAATGTTTGAGTACCCATCAGAGAGCTCACTGGCAGAAGAGGAGGAGGAAGAGGAAGGACATGCTTCTGAAACAGAGGGTGAAAAATCTCACACCTCTTATACTCCACGCCCAAACAGCACTTTGCATCCCAGTACACCTAACTCAGGTGAGTGAGGCACTGCAGTGGCACTGTGGGGTTACTGCTGGTATACAAAACTGGCCACATGTTCTACAGACCCTTGCGGGGCTCAACAACAGGTGGAAATGCTGATGAAGGTGACTCAGTCAGGGCTGAGTCACCAAAACAGGGACACATGGGTGGGCAGCTTCCCTGGTGACCCTGCCAGCATCCTGATCGTCCTGATCCTGCTTCCTTTTAGGGTGAGAGGAATATTTACATCAGCTTTGTCTTCCAGCAGATTTATCCAGCTACACCCCAAAGCACTCCGTGAAGTTCAGTGAGTGGCAGGAGCAGAAGTATGAGGAGACGCCTGCCACAGAGGGACCCCTCCCCAAAGAAGCTGGTTCCCATGGGAATCAAGTCATGGTAAGGCCTTAAAGAAGCAGGTCTTGGCTTTGTCCTGCCAGGTTCTTCTCCAGTGCTTGGGTTGATCTGGACAGCAGATGGGATGGTGTGTGCCTTTCCTTAAACATTGGTGTTTGTGTTGGCTGCCCAGTGAGGCTGCCCCTGCTCACAGAGATCCCAGGATTGCCATCAGCCCTGGCTTTCCTGGTCTGTGGAAAGGATACTCGAGGCAGCTGGCACCTGCTGCACTCCCAGACACTGTTTGGAGGGGAGAATGAATCGAGGTTGTTAGCCCCAGGCAAAGAGCCAGCACGGTCTTCACTGCCCAGAGGTGCGGGGACTTGCTTACTTTGGATTTGATGACACCTCCATGTCAACTGTGCTTTCTCCACAGCTCACCCCAGCAGAGAAGGGAGGACTCTCAGATTTCAGCAGCGAGCCAGCTCTGTACTTTTGAAGGCTCCAACTCGCGGCCTACAGCAGCGGCTGCTGGACAGAGTCTGTCAGTGCAGCTGCCACTTGGCCATGTGGGCACGCCGGAAAGAACCTGCTGGGGCCCTCCTTCATCACAGTTTGCTATGGATCCTGATGCCAAGGGTGGACTGGATGCTATCAGGCATCTTTTGGAGAATATTTGCACTGGATTCTGGGACGTCGCTACTACTTTTGAGATTTATTCTACTTGTGGCCTTGCATATTCCTTGTTCAAGGTCAGCTCCCAACTGGGCAGGTGTGTTCAGAACAGATCTGTAACTTGGGCTGGAAGGAGATGCTCTCAGTGCTTACCTTGAGTCTTCTCAGCCAGGTGTTGTGTGGGATCTGGACCAGTTTTTAACACTTCTTCCGCAGCCCCCAGTGAAATGAATGGCTGTGGAGTGGGAACACTGACCTGGATTCACAGAAATGTTGTGATTTGACAGCTTGAATGGGTGTTGGTTTGGAAAACTGTTGAAAGTTGATGGTTTGTTCTCATTCCACTGAACCATCGTGGAATTTATATGCCAGTTAAATTCCCGTGTGAGGGATGGGAAGGAATGCCTTTAGCTTTAGGTGTCATTTCTGCACTGGTTTGCACAGAAATGTCCAGACTGGCTTGAGCCTCCTGAAGGTGCCCAGATGTTGTCCATGGCTTTGTCTGTACCCAGCCCTGGTGCACAGTCTCTAGTAACTGCTGACTGTGCTTCCCTTTGCTAGCTCTTTGTGTTGCTTTGTTCCAGCATCTAACAGGGCCAGGCCCGAGCTGTTCATGTCCTTGTTGTCTGGGAGGCTTCCTTCTAGCTATGCTTGCTCTGCTTCTCTAACACAAAGCTCAGCAGGGCAGTTTCACTCTGTTCTTCCACAGGACTTGAACAAGGAATATGGGGGGTTTTATTAGGATTTTTATAGTTCAGTTGTATCATGCAGCCAATATGCAAAGAAATCTGCTAGACTCTTCCATTTAAGTTTTCTACTACTGTAAACTCAGGGTCAAAATAGCACTCTGGAACACACCGAATGCTGCTACTAATGTGATTTGTATTTCTGGGATTAAAAGAGGTGCAGTTGGAATAGATAGTCTCTCTGGGCTTTGTGGAAGGAGCAGTACCACAGCACATGGCGCTACACAAAGGGACAGGCTGGTATCTGATTAAATTTGAAATGTTTATTAG
This sequence comes from Upupa epops, assembly GCA_013397515.1. Taxonomy (NCBI): domain Eukaryota; kingdom Metazoa; phylum Chordata; class Aves; order Bucerotiformes; family Upupidae; genus Upupa; species Upupa epops. Next base: position 758,188 of record VZRI01008072.1, on the reverse strand, counting down.
TTTGTTATCTACAGATGATGAGGCCACTTGAGGTCTGTGAGCTGTTAGGTGTGTGTTTTAGCAGCAAGAGGAAGGTTGTTACACTGAAAAATCCACTTGAGACTAAATGTTAGCACACGCCTACCTGTAGCTGTTCTCCAGTTCTGCCCTGGGTGTCTGAATGTTCCTGGAAATGACAACACGAAACAGACTAACGAGATGTTTTTTGGGGATGGCACCAACACTTCCACCTCTGCGCGCTGCTAACCCTTGTACTTTTCTAGCCAGGTCAAACTCCATGACCTCCTGGGAGCAGTATGTGGCTGGGAGTAGTGTGTGGCTGGCAGTGCATCTGCCTGTGACACCCCATGGGCAACCTGGGAATGGACACTGGTGAATCCCACGTGCTGAAGCTTCTGTTACTGGACTACATCAGGACAAGATGCTGAGACTTAAGCAGAATGAGGGGAAATGCAGGACCACCAGCAACTGCTAGGTGTAAGGGTTGAGTAAGTGATCAATGTGTGGAGTTAAGTGCTGGGCACTGCCACAGCTAGTAGCTGTGCACAGAACCAAAGGAGATGGGGACTCTGTTCTAAGAAAAGGCTACGCATGGCTTTTTGAGCAGAAAAGGTCCCAGAAGCATTCAGCACTGTGGAAAAGCTCTGACCAGTTTAAGGCAGCCCTCTCCCTAGACTGGCGGGTGGTGAAGAAAAGCTGCTGGCAGCTGAAGTCAGGAACAAGGTGCCTAAACTAGTCCTGGTTTTGATCTGCTATGGATCAGTGAGCAACGCTACAGCAAACTATATCTTGCAGCTTGTTCCACTGACTTCAGCCAACTGAAAATCTGCTCTGGCACTGTCTGTGCTGTTCTCAGGGAATCTGCTCTGTGCCTCCAACTTCTCTGGCCAGGATACGCTTGGTGGAGGCGTAGGAGCACAGAGTGCTGCCCTGGTGTGCTGCCGATTTCTCTGCTCTTCCTTCCAGTTTGCCTGCCCTACCCCTTGTGGTTTGCACGTTGCCAAGGGCTGCCTTTGCACTACCCAGCATCGTCCTCTAACCCACGTGTCCCAGACAAACCCTTAGCTTGCTTTGTGCAAGCCGGTTTGAGGGCAGAGGCTGCTCAGTCACCTCCTGAGATCTGTTGCAGTATCACTGTGCTCAGAACAAAGGGGGGTGTTTTCTAGATGTCTGTAGCATTTGAGGATTAACCTTAGTAGATCTCTAACTACTACCAAAGCGCACCTGAGGGGAAAATACTTCTGCAAAACAAATATATTTTATTAGCTGTGACATCCTTGTACCAGAAGAGCAACTGTCTCGGGCCAGTGGGGCTTTCCAGGTTGAAGAACACCTTTAGGGATGCTTCTGTCCATGTGCTTGTTTCTCCTTTTCTTTTGAAGTTCTTTGCAGCCCACTGGCTTTACCAGCATTCCCAGTTTCTTCCTTAAGGAATGTCTGAGAACTCTCCAGTATCTGGGAAAGAAAAATAAATAAAAATAGCTTATTTTTACACAAACTGTTTCTCTTATGAGTTCTCTGCTAATTTAGCTGTAGCAAGAGGGATTCTCCAGTCCCTACAGCATCCAATTCTTGGTGATATCCTGTCCTGCCCTACTGTGAGGTTATCTGTGGAGGAACTTCTGTTTGTGGCTGCATCCTGAATGTGAAACACCTAAAGCAATTTATGTGCTGGAGCACAAGGCAGAGAATGCCCTGAGGCAGGCTGTGGGGTGAACTTCTGTGTTTTGAGTTTGACATGTTTCTTTGTAAGGGAGATGTTGCTGCCTGGGCATTTTAAAGCAGTAGAAAACTGTGCTCAGCTGTCTCGGGTTTTATTTCTTCAGCTGTTAAAATGGCTCCATTTGGGGTCTGCCTCCAAGACCTTATGTCTCCTATTTCAGCTGTGCTGTATGCAGTGTGACAGTCCCTCATCCTGCGCTCTAGGAAACAAAGCTGTAATAGGTTTAGGAGACGGTCCTGTCTGTCCACCTCACTGTTGTACAGTGTTACCATGGTGGACAGCTGTAACACAACGTGATAGCAGTCCAACATGATTTACGTTCCTGTGACCCTGTGGAAGTCACTGAGTGGACAGAGGTGAAGGTAAGTGCCCTGCAGGATAAAGCACTGGTAGAACATATCGGTGGGATCTCACCATCTTTGTGGAGGAGAATGTAATCTTGTGACTGGGGGGCTGGGGAAGGGCGAACAGAGTGATTACAGACAAGAGCTGCACAGCCACAGAAGGAATCTTTGATTCTAGTTTCTGAGGGCAGTACTTTTATTAATCACCTCTGCTTTTTAATCACTGTGTAATTAAAATGAATTCAATAAACATGAATTCATTCATAGGTGGGGAGTGACTTGCACTTCAGGTGAGGTCCCTTTTATAAGGTGCTCTTTGTTTACGCAGCTTTACAGCAAAACTCCTGAGCTATTAACTTTTCATGGAAGTTACATCCCTTCACCCAACTGTCAGGTCTTGAAGTAGGCTGAGAAAACAGCTTCAGCCTCATACAAAAACCACTGTCTGGGTAAAGTACTGACTTGGGGTGATAAAGCAATTCTGAGACAGCAGTGACCACATTTAAAAGAAACAACACAGAGGCAAGGGCGAGTGTGGGCAGCAGCAACTTGGGGATGGGTTGAACCTTGATGCCAGCAGAGTGAAAACAGTCACTTAGGATGAAGTAGGCTGGGGAGGTCACTCAATGGTTCTGAAAAGCCAGTGTCGCATTCAAAAGTGAATTCAGCTGCAAGATTAAGTCCCTGCCTGGCAGAGGGAAAGGGTTGAGCCCTTCTGGGAACCACAGTAGCAGCTCTTTGCCTCCTTCACTGGGCCAACATTTCTGCTCTTCTCATGATGCTGTTCCATTACAGAAGAACAAATTACATCAAATGTTTGTGAAAAAGCGTGTCAGGTAACTCATATCCCATGTAGGTAGTTTTTTCACCAGCATGAGTCGATGGTCTGGGGGCCACCATCTGGTTTCTGGTTTCCTCTGTCTTTTCCCCTCAAATGATAATTTGTGGATGTTTTTGCAGGAAGGAGTCTCTTTTCAAAACCCTTTCTGATACCATGTTTTCCCCAAAGCTCAAACAGCACTAACACCTACCCCCCATTAATGGGGGCTCTGTGTGCCGAGAGCTAGGTTGCAGCACGGTACTGTGAGTGGGGTGGGGGTACCGGTCCGTAGGAAGTTGTACCCATCTGTAGGGGGGGGTTATATACCTGTCGGTTGAGGTTTGTACCCATCCTAGAGAAGGTGTTACCTGTCCTAACGGGGGGATACCTGTCTGATGGAGTTTGTAGCTGTCCTCGCAGGTCTGTTACACGTCCTAGAAGGGGCTGTACCTGCCCTCAGCGGGTTACACTTTCTGCTGGGGTTGTTAACTGTCCGGGAGGGGGGGTTATACCTGTCCGTAGGCCGCCTCGGTCTCGGCGATGAGTCTGTCAAGCTCCCCGCCCTCGGCCAGCAGCCGGGCCAGGCTCTCGCTGGAGCGGAGCAGCCGCTGGGTCAGCGTCACGATCTGGCCCTGCAGCCGCTCCCGCTCCGCCTCCTCCGCCCGGATCCGCCCGTGCAGCTCCTCCCGCCGGGCCCGCAGCTCCGTCAGCCCTGCAGGGGAGCACCGGACCCTCAGCACCGGCCCCGGGCCTGGACTCGACCCCGGCCCCTCAGCCCCGCTCACCCTTCTGCAGCTCCGCCTCGTAACCACGCGACGCGGCCCCAGCCCTGCTCATCGCCCCGGCCCGGCCCCGCCGCTGCTCCGCCTCTTCCTGCAGCGTGATGGAGCCGCCGGCGGCCCCGAGGCTGGCTGCGGGTTTCTCGGCGCTCTCGGCCGCCTGGAACGCGCTGAGCACCGCGCTGGTGCCGCCTGCCGCGTTGGGACTGGTGAGCGGGAGGCCGCGGAGGACTGCGCGTATTAGGGGGGCCGCGGGGCCCGGGCGTAGGACCCGCCGCTCCGCGTCTCTGGGCCCGGGTCGGGCCTCGCCCCCCGCTCTGGGGGAGAGGTGCCCCTGCCCCGGTGCCCCTGCCCCGGCCGGTTCCCTCTGCCGCGGGATTCAGTTTGCGGGGCCAGGGGCGGTGAAACGCCTGGAGCTGCGGGCTCGGGTAGTGGGAAGGCGGGGGTCTGACTTTGCTGGGGATGCGGGGAACGGCCGGGAGAGTCGAGCCGTCCCTTTCTCCCCATCACAGCCCCGGGGCAGTTCAGGACCTCCACGGCCTCGTCCCGAAGTGCTCGGGGATGGAGGGGCGGTGGGCGTTGAGACCCCCGCAGCGGGACTTCATGGAGGAACAGGGGCCTCCTGATGCTGTTGGACCCTCCCGCAGAGGCCCTGTGCCTGACTCCCTGTCTCTCTGCTCTCCAGGCAGCGCCGAGGTGCGATGCCAGGGGGCCGCTGCAGGACGCTGAGCTGCGGGCAGCCCTGGAAGAGCTGCGCAGACACGACCTGCACTCGGTGGTGGAGGAGTGGTTCATCGAGGTGTTGCAGACAGACCTTCAGGCAAGCATAGCTCCCGAGTTCTGGAACTGCATCAGCCAGTATGAAAACACGGCTGAGGAGCCCCAGAGCTCCTCACTTCTTCTGGATGCGTTCGGCCTTCTCAAGCGCCGCCTGGACCCCTACCTCAACAGCCTGGAGCTTCTGGAGAGATGGACCAAGGCAGGACTGCTCCTTGGGACAGGTGCTCAGATGCTGCAGGAGAAGGTCTACACAATGTTCAAAGCTATCCTTTTCTTCTCCACTACTAAGTCCTTCCAGGAGATGATCCAGCAGTTCTACAGCCGCACTTTCAGGATATACATGCAGCAGTGGAAGAAGGAGGATGGAAAGAACGAGAGTGAGAGCAGCATGAGTGAGGCAGAGCAGGAGAGTGATACAGAGGAGAGTGGAGGAGAGAGCTCACTCTGCGCAGGCTGCAGCAGCAAGAGGGAGCAGTGCTGGTGTCCCAAAGCCATGGAGCAGTTCCAACAGCTCAATGACATCCTGTATGTAGGTTGTGTGTGGGGGTGCTGTCACTCATCACAGGCAGATGGAGAGCATCAGTGGGTTTTCTTGGTATCTGAAAATGAAAGGAGTTAGATGATGTTGGGCTGTGTAATGGTGCTGCGTAGAGAACTTGATACAGGTGTTTGTGGAGCCAGTTGCCAACCAGTAGCTGAACTAGAGCAGAACTTCCAACAGAAGGCTCCTTTCCCTGGCTACAAAAATGTCTTACTCTTGTACTAAGACCTTCTGGCCACAGAGCATCAAACGNTGAGCACCGCGCTGGTGCCGCCTGCCGCGTTTGGACTGGTGAGCGGGAGGCCGCGGAGGACTGCGCGTATTAGGGGGGCCGCGGGGCCCGGGCGTAGGACCCGCCGCTCCGCGTCTCTGGGCCCGGGTCGGGCCTCGCCCCCCGCTCTGGGGGAGAGGTGCCCCTGCCCCGGTGCCCCTGCCCCGGCCGGTTCCCTCTGCCGCGGGATTCAGTTTGCGGGGCCAGGGGCGGTGAAACGCCTGGAGCTGCGGGCTCGGGTAGTGGGAAGGCGGGGGTCTGACTTTGCTGGGGATGCGGGGAACGGCCGGGAGAGTCGAGCCGTCCCTTTCTCCCCATCACAGCCCCGGGGCAGTTCAGGACCTCCACGGCCTCGTCCCGAAGTGCTCGGGGATGGAGGGGCGGTGGGCGTTGAGACCCCCGCAGCGGGACTTCATGGAGGAACAGGGGCCTCCTGATGCTGTTGGACCCTCCCGCAGAGGCCCTGTGCCTGACTCCCTGTCTCTCTGCTCTCCAGGCAGCGCCGAGGTGCGATGCCAGGGGGCCGCTGCAGGACGCTGAGCTGCGGGCAGCCCTGGAAGAGCTGCGCAGACACGACCTGCACTCGGTGGTGGAGGAGTGGTTCATCGAGGTGTTGCAGACAGACCTTCAGGCAAGCATAGCTCCCGAGTTCTGGAACTGCATCAGCCAGTATGAAAACACGGCTGAGGAGCCCCAGAGCTCCTCACTTCTTCTGGATGCGTTCGGCCTTCTCAAGCGCCGCCTGGACCCCTACCTCAACAGCCTGGAGCTTCTGGAGAGATGGACCAAGGCAGGACTGCTCCTTGGGACAGGTGCTCAGATGCTGCAGGAGAAGGTCTACACAATGTTCAAAGCTATCCTTTTCTTCTCCACTACTAAGTCCTTCCAGGAGATGATCCAGCAGTTCTACAGCCGCACTTTCAGGATATACATGCAGCAGTGGAAGAAGGAGGATGGAAAGAACGAGAGTGAGAGCAGCATGAGTGAGGCAGAGCAGGAGAGTGATACAGAGGAGAGTGGAGGAGAGAGCTCACTCTGCGCAGGCTGCAGCAGCAAGAGGGAGCAGTGCTGGTGTCCCAAAGCCATGGAGCAGTTCCAACAGCTCAATGACATCCTGTATGTAGGTTGTGTGTGGGGGTGCTGTCACTCATCACAGGCAGATGGAGAGCATCAGTGGGTTTTCTTGGTATCTGAAAATGAGAGGAGTTAGATGATGTTGGGCTGTGTAATGGTGCTGCGTAGAGAACTTGATACAGGTGTTTGTGGAGCCAGTTGCCAACCAGTAGCTGAACTAGAGCAGAACTTCCGACAGAAGGCTCCTTTCCCTGGCTACAACAGTGTCTTACTCTTGTACTAAGACCTTCTGGCCACAGAGCATCAAACCTTATGCACAAAGAAGCTTTTGATGGCTAGAAATGGAGGATTCTAGGGTAGCAGTAGTGTTGTGGGTTGTCCATCATTGCAGCTATGAGAGCGTGTAAACCAGGAGCTAGGCCTGTGTCCATGGAGCCTTAGGGAGTAAGGTGCCTTCAGGAAGTTAGGCTTTGTTTATTTGCTTGTGCCTTTGCTGCCATCTGCTCTGAACCAGGGCACTGTCTGTGTCTGTAGCCGCCAGCTAAATTTGCTGGAGAGAGTAAGCGCCGATGCAGTCACCACCATCCTGCACCACATGATTGAGGAGAGGATGGAACAGCGGTGCAGAGGAGAGTATGAGCACTCATTCCTGAATGAGTTCCAGGAGGTAAGTGGGGCATGTGGGCAGGGAGAGCCCTTCTGGGGGTGTGCAGCACCTCCTGTTTCTGTTTAGCAGCTTAAGCCAGAAGCAGATTCCACATGAAGATGCCTGGTCTAGAGCTATGACCCCCACCTTCTCTGGCAAAACTCCTTGTTTTGATTCATATTAGAGGGGGTGGTTTGCCCTGACCTGTGTGTAATGGACCAGTGATGTTCACAGTCATGAGGGGGTTTCTGTAGTCTGTTTTACAAACTACAAGCACAGGTTGTGCCATCTCCCTTGCAGAGAATCCCTCCCTCTGCATAGGTGGGCTCATGATTTTGATTTTTGTGTCTCCTTTCCTCTTTCTGATTTTTAAATGTGAAGACAGGAAGGAGACACTCTGGTTTTGGTCTTTCTGCAGAATCCTTCATTGCCCCTACTCAGTCATGCCCCTGCTACCTTAAACCAAGTTTGAGATGGGCTGTTTGCCCAGTGTGACCTTAAAATAAATGTCTCTTGGTTATGGCTCTTCCAGGGCACAGTCCTGGTTCTGCAGCTTGCCCAGTGCTCAGCTCCACCAGTGTATGACCTGGGCTTTGCTGCTCTTCAGGAACATCAATGGTCAGGTTGTGTGCGGACCAGGCTGCTCTCTGTGCTCACCCCACCTCCTCCCTGTTTGCCCTGGTGGCTGCTTCCATTGGCTCCAAACATTGTCCATAGTTTTATATTTACTTCCCTCAAGCTGCTGTACAGCACTCTGTTTACTGGAGCTGGTAAGAAAAGCTTGTAGACAACGTGGAGAATGTTTAGGGTTAATTTAAAGGCACTGGAGGCAATGTAAATCTGTTCTGCTAGTCAGGCGTTAGTGGAGGTCCCCTTGCTCTCACCTCTTCAGAAAGGCTGGAGCCTCTGGCCACAGAATCTCAGAGCCTGTCTGACCCGGGGAAATTTAAAAATAATGAAATAAGAGTGGTGACCAAACGGAGATCCTGATACTGAAGAAGAACAAAGCCTGGCAAGCTGGAGGGAAAACAGATGTGTGAGAAACAGCTGCAGGAAAAGTGCTGGCAGGAAACCCTTTGCATTCAGGTCAGGCTGGAGTGTCAGTCTCTAATCAGGCCACAGCAGGAGCTCTCTGAGAAGATAAAACCACGGGGAAAAATGGGTTGATTTGGTGCTAATGGGGAGTGTTAAAACAGAGTTGCTTTGTGTCACTTGCACACATGGACAGTGGCAACCCTCAGCAAGTTGGTGACACTAAGCTGGGTGGGGTGGTCAACGCACTGGATCTGGACGGAAGGGATCCATCCAGAGGTTAACTGGATTTGGGAACATTTAGCCTGGAGGAGAGAAAGGGGTTACAGAAAAGCTGTAGAGGGACTTTCATGAGGGACTCTAGTAATAGGACAAGGAGGCTGAGCTAAAGCTAAAAGAGGGGAGATTGAGATGAGATCTGAGGCAGAAACTCTTCCCTGTGAGGGTGCTGAGGGGCTGGAACAGGTTGCCTAGGGAGATTGTGGTTGCTCCATCCCTGGAAGTGTCCAAGATCAGATTGCATGGGCCTCTGGGCACTCTGTTCTTGTGAAAGGTGTTGCTGCTTATGGCAGGGGCATGAGACTAGATGATTCCTAAGGTTCCTTTCCACCCAGAGCAGTCTGATTCTTTGGTTTGGGTTTTCAGTAGAATTGCTCAGCTCCACAGCTTTGCCCAGATCAATGCAAAATCAAGCAAAAAGCATTTCTTGAGGGTATCTGGATACTAGGGTGTTGGTTGAGCAGCTGGAGCAACGCTGTCCTGGCTGGACAGTGGGGTAAGTGTGGGAAGTGCTTGTGCATCCAGCCATGGTGTTCACTATGCCTCTGCTCTCCCTGTCCTTGTGCAGTGGATCGAGAAGGTGATCGGCTGGCTCAGCAAGGTTTTTCTGCAAGAAGGCGCCTTGGCTTGCTCCTCTCCAGAAGCCAGCAGCACCCTGAAGCGTTGGCGGTGCCACGTCCAAAGGTTCTTCTACCGCATCTATGCCAGCATGCGCATTGAGGAGCTCTTCAGCATCATTCGAGGTCAGTGTGACCCAGTCAGTGGGCATTCACTCTTGCGCTTGGCACTGAAACTGAATGTCTGTGTCTCCTGATGTACCACACTGTCTCCTCTCACCTTCCCATGGTGCGTGGCCCTGCTTGGTTTCTAGATTTCCCAGAGTCAAAGCCTGCTGTGGAGGACCTCAAGTTCTGCCTGGAAAGGACTAATCAGAGGCAGCAGCTGCTCAGCTCCCTGAAAAGTGCCCTGGAATTGCGACTTCTGCACCCTGGTGGGTTCTACATCCCCATGTGTTGTCCTAACACTGTGAGGGACCTGGCTGTGAGTGGGGATTGTGTTTGATGAGTGAAAGGTCCCCAAGCTGTGCTGTCCTCGCTGTTGGACTGTGCCTGGCAGCCGTCACTCACTGTATTCAGTCCCTTTTTCAGCCTTATTTGTACAGTGTGGAGAAGAGCGGAGCTAGAAGTTTAGCTTTGGGCCAGGTGGGTAAAGACGACTTCGCTGTGCATGGTCTGAGCTCCGAGTGCAGTCTGGCTAGAGATGGTTTATAGTCTTTTCTAAGCCTGTGTCTGTGGTCAGAACTGGTTTCTTAGGCATACAGATCACATCTGTCGCTGTGACTGGGGCAGTAGGGCAGGGAACTCTTTGTCTCTGGCTCCAGAGATCAAACAGTGCTTGGAGCATCCAAGCTCATGGTATCCAAGAGATTAGACTGTGCTCTGGGACTCTGACTCCCTCTGCCCTTCTCCTGTAGGAGTCAACACATCTGACATCATCACTCTGTATATCTCAGCCATCAAAGCGCTGAGGGAACTTGACCCTTCTATGGTTATCCTGGAGGTCGCCTGCGAGCCCATCAGGAAGTATCTGAGGTAAGTGGCTTGCAGGGCAGGTGTCTGAATCCTCTTTCCCTCCCCTCCCCTTCATTCACTCCCTTGCCTCTTGCCAGGACTAGGGAGGACACGGTGCGGCAGATTGTGGCTGGTCTCACTGGGGATGCTGAGGGCTCTGGTGATCTTGCAAATGAGCTCTCAAAAGCTGACCCAGTGACCTTGGAGAACGGCCAGGAGAGTGACGATGACATCTCAGAACCAGGGGACTGGGTTCCTGACCCAGTTGATGCAGATCCAGGTTAGACACCAAGAGTAGAGGTCCTGGCAGCCCACTCTTTTCCTTGGTGGGTTGCAGTCTTGTGCAACTCATCAGCTACTCCTCTGGAGCCTAGCTAAGCTGGGGCAAGCTTTTGTTAATCTCACACTGTCATCTGCTGGGTTTGACTAGGAAAATCAAGTTCCAAGCGTCGGTCCTCGGACATCATCAGCCTGCTGGTGAGCATCTATGGCAGCAAGGACCTATTTATCAATGAGTACCGCACGCTTCTGGCTGACCGGCTGCTTCACCAGTTCAACTACAGTGTGGAGAGGTGAGGTCCGAGTGCCCAGCCGCAGGGCCTTCCATGGTAAAGTCACCTGATAAGAATGAGCTTCAGACTCAGTCCTATGCGTGGTTGTTTCTGGAGCCAAGAATGTCTTTGGTCATTTCCTTTCCAGCTTTGGGCTGGCATCTAGAATTTCCCGCATTTACCTTTTCTCAGGCTGCTTCCTGCTCAGTCCTGCCCTTGTCTTGCATTGACAGGGCAGCCTGCAGGAAACGGGAGGCAGTAACACCCTCTTAGCTCCATTCCACATCTTCTGGTGGTTGCACAGAGTCAGCAGAAAGTTCTGAAGTGAAAAACAGGATGAAACTTCAGGAACCTTCAGTTGCAGCCAGCTGTGTCTCTTGATCCAGCAGCTGTGGTGGTTGTCTGTTCTCTGAGATGTGGCTGACGAGGGCCATATCTGGGGTGGGCAGTCTAGGGCAGGCGATTCACCAAAAGCTGACACTGCCCTGTTTTGTCAGGAGGGCTGGGTGTTGTGTTCTTCCAAACAAGAGCAGTGGAAAGGTCTTTAGAAAGCTGTTGACCTGTGAAGAAAGTGACTGCTCCTCCCTTAGATGCTATGAGGTGTCCTGTTCAGATACTTCTCCTTGCAAGCCTTCCTAGGACGGGCAGCCTTGGACCAGTAACTTCCTTTTTGACTTGTGTTGCAAGGGGTAAAGCCTGAGCCAGGTTCCTCTGCCCAACCTGTTGTTTCTCTTATCAGGGAAATCCGCAATGTGGAGCTGCTGAAGCTGCGGTTTGGCGAAGCTCAGATGCACTACTGTGAAGTCATGTTGAAAGTAACTGCTTTTCTCCTTCCATAAATTCAAGTCCTGGGTGTTTGAGCTCAGTGGGGAAGAGGAGGGACCTGAGGAGTGACCCAAACCACTTGTCCCCTTGTTTAAGCTTCTTTTGTAATAAGGGCTGGCACTGACCCGAAGTGAAGGAGCTGCCTGAGCTTCCTCTGCCTTTTCCAGGATATGGCTGACTCGCGACGCATTAACGCCAACATTCGTGATGAGGAAGAGAAGTTCCCGGAGGAGGAGAGGCCACCGTTCAGCCTCGTTGCTGTGATCCTATCAAGTGAGTTCTGGCCACCACTGAAAGAGGAGAAGCTGGAGCTTCCAGAGCAGGTCAAGGAAGTGATGGAAGCCTATTCCAAGAAGTATGAGAAATTAAAGGTGAGGCAACTGTAACGCTGCAGGGATAAAAAAAAAGGTGTGTGTTGGTCAGACTCCTATCTGCTGTTGCTTTTGCAAAGTCCCCTTTAACAGCCCTTAAACCACAGCTGCTGGTCCATCTGCACCATTGTGGTGGAATCCCAGACTCCCTCAGCTCTGAGTGGGGGTTGGGAGCTGTGTGAGCTGAGCTATTGCCAGACAAAGGATTTGTCTCCTTATGGGGTGCCTGGGTTGCTGGAGTGACTGTGGTCAGGCAGGAGAGTTTACTAGTTAACTGGATTCTGAGATGGAACTTCTGAGATGTCTCGAGTCTGCTCTGAGTTTGTTGGTCTAAGGTCTGTAGTTGTGGGGCCCCTCTCACCTCAGTCCTCCCTGCTGATCGTCTTGACAGAAACCTGTTTTTAGCGTGGTCTCGATTTAAGAGCCATGGTTAGCCTGGAGTCAGGGGAATGTTGCTTCCTCTTCTGTCTGTGCTCTCCCCTGGCTTGTTTCGTTCACTTCTGGAGGGTCCCTGAACTCCACCTTAAGACTGTTTAGGTACCGGTTGCTGTGGCTCTGGGACTGAATTCATCCCTCTGTAAACAGCACAAAGAGAGGAGAGAGAGACAGAGCACATATTAGCAACCACAGTCTTCTTTCTCCAGGCAGTTGTTCTGATAGAGAAAGCTGAGATGCATCATGCTCTGCACATACAGCACGGGTTAGAAGCAGGAGCAGCTGTCTGGAAGTCAAGGTGAACTTTATCTTACAGTTTCTTACCCAGTGGAGTGCAGAGCACTGGTCTGGTGTGTGGATGGTTCAGGCCCAGTGCAGGGTGGGTGCACACACAGTGATGGCTCTTTTCAGCCAACCTGAACACAGTTTCTGGTGCAGAAGTTCCTCTTTGCCTGTCGGCTTGTGCTCTGGCTCCACTTGAGCTTGTTACGCAGAGCAGTTATGTGCCCTGAGGCCAGGAAGCTCTGGGTTGTGACTCTCCTGCCATAGCCATGTGCCACATTTGGCTACCTGAGAACTGTGTCAGCAAAACCTAGTTAGGAGAGGATGCAGGAGGGAGTGCAAGGAGGAAACAGCCTGCTTGAGCCTGCCTGAGTTGGAGGGAAGGGATTCATCCAAAGGGACCTTAGCAGGATGGCAAGCTGGGCTGTGCAATCTGCATCAGGTTCGACAAATCCAAGTGCAGGGTCCTACAGCTGGGTTGGGGCAATCCCAAGCACAGATCCATGCTGGGTGGTGAAAGGAGTGACAGCAGCCCTGAGGAGAAGGCCACTGTAGGGGTGATAGTGGATGAGAAGCTCAATGTGAGCCAGCAGTGTGTGAGGGCAGCCCAAAAGGCCAGTTGTGTCCTGGGCTGGATCAGAAGTGTCACCAGCAGGGCAAGGGAGGGGATTCTCCCCCTCTGCTCTTGTGAGACCCTCTGTCCAGTTCTGGACTCCCCAGTACAAAAGAGACATGGACCTGTTGGAGTGAGTCCAGAGGAGGCCACAAGGATGATCAGAGGGCTGGAGCCCCTCTGCTCAGGAGACAGGCTGAGGGAATTTGGGCTGTTCAGCCTGGAGAAGATAAGACTCTGGGGGGACTCTGTAGCAGCTGCTGGTTCCTAAAGGGGCTACAGGAAAGCTGGAAGAGGGTCTTTTTATGAGGGACTCTAGTGGTAGGACAAAAGGGGCTCAATTTCAACTGAAAGAAGGGAGATTGAGATGAGATCTGAGGAGGAAATCCCTCCTTGTGAGGTTGCTGTGGTGCTGGAACAGGTTGTCCAGGGAGGTTGTGGCTGCTGAATCCCTGGAAGTGTCCAAGAACAGGGTGCAGGGTGCTCTGGGCACCCTGGTCTGGTGAGAGGTGTCAGTGGCAAGAGGTTCAGACTGTATGAGCTCTGAGATCCCTTCCAACCCATTCTGTGGTTCCATGACACTGGCATTCAAATAAGCTGTGCCCTTTTCACATCAGTATCAGAAGAGATTGCTTATTCCAAGAAAATCCTACCCCAGAGGAGTATTTATGTGCGATAAGGACCTTGTTTGGAGTGACCAGCTGATTTTCCAGTGTATTCTCAACCTGTAGTGGTTCCTGTTCAAATACCTGCTGTGAGTGGCTGCTTCCCTTTTTCCAGGCCATGAGGACTCTGAACTGGAAGTACCACCTGGGGCTGGTGAGCTTGGACGTGGAGCTGGCTGACCGCACCCTCTCCCTGTCTGTGTCTCCTGTGCATGCTGCCATCATCCTGCACTTCCAGACCAAGAGTGAGTTCTGGGGAGAGCCTCAGCCACCTGTCCCTGTGAGCTTCCAGTGAGTCAGGAGGAAGGTTGCTGGGGTAGCTGTAGGCTCCTTGAGCTGTGGCAGCAGGACCAAGACCTGGTTCATGGTCTTGGATTTACCCAGAGGGCTTTCCAGCTCTCTTTGGAGATATCACCTAGCAGGGCCACAGGTCAGCACCCAGCTGATTTCCAGCCATGGCTGTGACAGCTCCTTGCTCCTGGCAGTGGTTCCCCAGCCTTCTCCATCCTCTTAGGAAGTCCTGGCATGCCGAGGTGGGGAGGTCTCCTGTTCTCTGACATCCATGGTCTCTGCAGGTACGTGGACACTGACAGAGCTGAGTGAAGTGCTCAAGGTACCGGTGACATCACTAAAGCGAAAGATGACGCTGTGGCTGCAGCAGGGTGTCCTGCATGAGGAGCCGCAGGGCACCTTCAGTGTGATTGAGGAGGAGCAGAAGGACCAGGTGGAGAAGGTTGTTCTGATAGACAGCGATGAGGAGGGAGACTCTGCCATGGCATCACAGGCCGACCAGAAAGAGGAGGAGCTGCAGGTACCCGTCTTTGTGTCTCATGTCCTTGTGAAGGCAGCAGGACAACGCAGCCATCCCAGTTTGGTTTTGGTGAATCCAGTTGAGACGGTGGATTCAATTTGTATTTGCCTTTGCCTCTGCGAGTGGCTCTGCCCAGCATGAGGGTGTTGTGAAGATGACTAAGGAGAAGTCTGAGACATCATTTCATATTTTAAGAAAGTTGCACTGGTTTGGACTCCCCCAAGCAGCAATTTTGGGCACTTGGACTGCCAGGAAGTCTTGTCTAGCACTTAGAGCTGGACCTTTGCCTGCTGTGCTCTGTCTGACTCCTGGACCTTCCCAGTCCTTTCCCTGCCCGTGTGTTATGTGGTGCATGTGTTGTGCCGCTCTGTGTCCTGGGGGTGTCGTACTGGTGCTCATCCACTGAGGGTCATGCGTGTTCTGCATGTCAGATCCTCCTCCCTAACCTCCCAGCATCTGATGCGGCTCTGGATGTCCACAGGCTTGGGGCTGAGAGCAGACTGCCACTGCCAGCCTCTGCTCTGCTGTCTTTCTTGATAAGCCTTCTTGGATCTGATGGTTTTACAGGTCTCTTCTCACCTTAATGATTCTGTGATTCCCGAGATGGAGGGGCCTGTGGGTCACTGTTGCTTGTGTTTCTCACTGCAGCTGTTCTGGACCTACATCCACGCGATGCTGACCAACCTGGAGAGCCTGTCCCTGGAGAGGATTCACAGCATGCTGAAGATGTTTGTGATGACAGGCCCAGTGGTTACAGAAATCGATATACAGGAGCTGCAGGGTTTCCTCCAGAAAAAAGTCCGGGATCACCAAATCATCTACTCCGGAGGTGTCTATCGCCTGCCCAAGAACTGCAACTAGACTGTCAGTGTCCCCACTGGCCCCTCTCTGTCATGGTGCTCAGCTCCCGGGTGCTGCCCTGCTGGGTAGTTTCTCAGCTCGGGGGCTCTGCTGTGTCCCCTTCCCCAAGAGGGGATCTGTTTTTTTCCACGTGGAGACAGCTCAGCAGTTGCCTGGGCCATGCACCCCACAACTTGTGGGACTGGGCCTGGTGCCCCTGTTACTTTTCCTCCCAGCGGTGAGTGCCTGGACCCATTTCACTGGTTAATAAAACCCAGCAGCAGGTTTTTTCAGATGGTCCCAACCCTTCATTCGTCTCAGCAGAGCACTCTGGCCATCAGCCTTCCCACTCCAGAAGGGCAGGCAGGAAGCTCCTTAGTCTGCCAGGCACCATCTCTCTGTTGCTGAGTCTCCAGATGTAGCCCGACAGGGCTTCCTGGGGGGGCAGCTGGCTCCCGTTGCTGTCTGGGTCTCTTTGTGTGGCTAAAGCTGGCTGTGATGAGCAGGATCCTGCACAGAAGCGCTCTTGCTGTCTCCTTTGGTTTAGTGCAAGAGAGACTCCAGGGTCTGTTAACCCTTTGGGACTCTTCACTGTGGGGTGAAGAGTGCCTGAAGTGGGTGAGATGCAGCAGTTCTTCAGGACAGGCTGGTTACTGGTTTGCTTTGCTGTGGCATGATTACCCATCTCTTAGCACCAGGGCTGCTGCCCTCAGGAGCATCATCCCAGTGTGCTCCAGAGTGTCTTGGCACCAGGGAGAGCAGCAGGATGTTGGGTGGGATCATCCCTGAGCTCTATTGGTTAAACCTAGCTGTCAAGCAGCAGGTGGCAGGGTTGTCTTCTGTCTCCACTTAGCAGCGGAGGAAGGAGTCCTGCTTTCTGGATGGGTTTTGCTCACCAGGAGGACGATGCTGGGAAGATTTGGCGTCGACTAACACTGTGCTTTCTGTGAAGCCAGGCGTGTCCACAGCTGAATGAGACTTCTCTGTCTTCTGCTGAATCTTCTAGCACAGCCAGGGGGTGCTGTGCCAGCTGGAACTGAGGTCCCAAAGGACCCCACTTAAACACCAGAACATACTAAACAACTGGCCTTGTTTCTCAGTGCCCGAAGGGCCACAAGTCCCGCGCTGGGCATCCTTTGTGCAGCTGCAGGCACTGGGAGCAGTGCTTATCTCCCGCTTGTTTTCCTTTGTGGATGAGCACATGTTCTCATTTCCCTGCAGTGTTTTCTCCTGTGGGGTGGCACACAGGGCCAGGAGGTCTGCTCTCTTGTGAAGCTTAGAACCCATGTGCTGTGGGGGTTCTGGTGATAACTAAATAAACCGCAGTCTGTGAGCGTGTGGGGTGTCACTCCAGGCAAAGCCGAGATGAGCAGCCAGTTGGAGTCAATGAGCTTAAAGGTCTTTTCCCACCTAAAGGATTCAGTGATTCTGTAATCACAAATCACAGCAGGCAGGGGAGGGACATTCATGCCCAAACGTGTGAGCAGCCTCAGCAGACCCTGGTAAGACACTCAGCCGGGCCTGCTGTTGTTAGAGCAGTTGAGCCAGGTGCTCAGGACATGGCACTATCCTTCTCATCACTGTGCCTAGCGTGGGATGTGGCTGGGACCTGCCAAGACACAAACACTTGTCAAGCTGCCGTTCATTTAACCCTGGGCAGAGGGTCCTGCTGCCCACTCTGCACTCGTGGTGGGGATTTCCCTTGCTCTGTCCAACACCCACGTGCCCTGGGCAGGCGAGAGACACCAAGATGTGATGGAAGGTGCCTCTTTCCTGTAGTGCCACGGGTGCAGAGCCCCACACTTGTGCTTTGATGCTTCTCTGACTTTATTTTATTTTTTCAGAAAAGAAAACTCAGAGCATGGTGAAGCAGCTGGCCAGGTCTTGGGCAGCAGGGTCAATGTCTGCTGGCCCAGGGAGACAGAGCACATCCCACTTGGGGCTGACTACGGGTGTCTGAGTGCGCTGCAGCGATGGGGTGGGGAACCAGTTCATTCTGATCTTCGGAGATCAAAGAACCCACCAGCTCAGTGGTAGGGCTAGTGGCAGCCAGGGCTGTCCCCAGCCACCATTGGAGCCAGGGCTGGCTGCTGGGGCAAGGAAACGGCTGGGAGGGACTCCAGGGCTCTTGTTGGTCCTGATTTGCTCACAGATTTGTGAGGATGAACAGATGCAGGAGTAGCTATTTATTCCATGGGCTGGACCCACAGAGTGATGAATCTGTCTGAGCCGGAGTGGAAGTGTCAGTGGAGCAGAGGGGATCAGGACTCACAGGAGGTCCTGGCACAGCTGAGCTGGAGCCATCAGCCAGGCTGTCATGTGGTCAGTTCAAAGTGTGAGGCGGGGAAGATGCTGGTTTAATGAGTCCTTCAGCGTGCATGGAATGGGAACGTCTTCACTGGAACAAGCTGCAAGTGCAGTTTCTCAGCTGAACTGAGGAACCTGGGTAGAAAAAAGACTTCGGACTGGGGGGAATGGAGCAAAGCGCGAGGTGGGTAGACTTAGGCTTGATGTGAGGAGGAGGTTCTTCACCATGAGAGTGGGGAGAGCCTGGAATGGGCTGCCCAAGGAGGTGGTTGGGGCTCTGTCCCTGGAGGTGTTTAAGGCCGGGCTGGATGAGGCTCTGGCCAGCCTGCTCTAGGGTGGGGTGTCCCTGCCCATGNCCTGATGACTCTATTCCTATTCTATTCTAATGATTCTTCCCTGCCTGTTCACTGTGCAGCTGCTTTGCTTCAAGCTGCATCTGCTGGCTGAGACAAAGCTCACCCCCCCACACATTCAGAGTAAAGAAAGAACCTAAAAAAAAGCTTGAAAAGGTAAAACCCTGTCTTGTTCCTCCCGAGGTGCTTGGAAATGCCTTCAGTTCCTCTGGGATGTCTCAAAGTCGCCTTCGTTGCAGGATGCAGATCCTGCTGAGGTCATAAGCTCACCCCCCCACTGCTCAGCCGCTGTGGGCTGAGTCGATGTCTGCAGTGTCAGCAGGGAGCAGCCCTGGGCACCGCTGCTCTCCCCACCATCCAAATCTTCCGTTCCCCCCTGTTTTCCACTTTCGTTCTGATGTAAAGAGCAGGCTGACCCCGGAGACCCCGGCACCATTGCCCCCGGCCCTGGCCATGCCCTGTTGCCATCCTGGTGCTGAGCCGGGCCAGCATCTCATGGCACGACCGTGACCTTCCCCGCAGCCCCATGCTGTCACCGGGGCTGCTCTATGAGGGGTGAAGTGGCCAAACGTGGCTTTTGGGGGTGTTACATGGTTTTTCCTCTTTCTAATTGTTTCAGCGGGGAGGGGCTGGGGCTCAGCCGGAGGAGAGTGAAGCAGTGGATTGAAATCAGGTTTTAGGGGTTGGCCCAGCATCCCCTAAGTGGATTTAAAAAAGAAATCGGTTGAGAAGCCTCCCTTCTGCCGAAGCCATCGCTGCCGTTCACCTCGGTCTATTTATAAACTGTTTAGAAGGGCCACCATAACCCAAGCAGGATGCGGTGACCTTACAGCCCACGGATAAACTGTTTGGGTTATCCAGGCCACGCTGGAGCAGGGCTGCTCGTAGCACTGGAAAGATTTACTAGGAGTGACCCTGGGAAGCAAACGGGGTCCCGACAGGGAGTTGTTTTGCTGCTGGTTTGACGCCGAACTGGCTGCTGTTCTTGCTTCTTGCTGCTCCGTTCGGGTGGACATGCAGCAGGGCTGACAGAGTGGAGGGGAACTCGGGGCTGAAGCATCACCAGGGCAGATCAACACAAGGTGAGTGATCCTGAAGGAATTAAACACCCGACAGCCCAGTGTGGCCGTGGGCTGTTGGTACTGCGGCTAAAAGGGCAGCCTGGGGCTGGGAGAAAGGGCTGCGGAGCTGGAAATGGTTCCTGTGGGGCTGCTCCTCTGCAACTGCTGAGGCAGCCCCGACCCCAGCGAGGCTGCTGCCCGCTGTGGATCAGAGAATTTCATGAGATGCTTTTATTCTTCCCTTTTTGGGGCTACAGGAGGGGCTGGCTCCAACCCATGAGGCTACTCAGGGTTTCTGTATCCCCACCCCAATACCATTACCCCTTCTTCATGTGCAGGCTCTCACTTTCTGTTTCGGGGCTCCCTGCCTGCTCTAGAAGTTGTCTCTGTGGGCTCTGTCTGCTGTCCCCGAGCCCAAGACCACCACAGCTTTCCCTCGTTTCTGTTTTGACAGATTCCCTCCTTTTTTGCCAAGGCTGCAGGAGAGGACAGAGCTGCAGATGCAGGATACCCCATCCCAGCTCTGCTGGGGTTCACCCTGCATCTGCTCTGGGCACCTACAGCCTCAACAGCAGGATCGCAGGCCCCAGGGCTCCACTTGCCATGTTCAGGGGGAGCAGAGGGCCTGGCGGGGAGGGCAGGTGTCACACATGTTCCTACAGCCGAGGAAGGGTTTGGGCTGAAGGAGCAACAGGCCGAAACAAAGAGGAAAACACTGAAACTGATGTGTAAGTCAGTGCCCAGGGGGTTGCGGGGTACCTGAACTGGGGGTAGGAAAAGTCTTGACTTAGAGGTCACCACTGTACTGTCCTCAGGGACTTTCTTGCCCCTTTTCCTCTGGGGTTGCCTGCTGTGGGGCAGAGGCTGTGTTTGCACAGGATTTGCATCCCTGTCTCTGCAGGAAGGGCCGGGGCACCTGCCTCTGCTCCTCACACACTCCAGCTGCCATTCCCAACCCAGGGGGGTCCCACCAGGACAGGGCTGGTGGCCCAAGGTGAGTAGGGTTCACTGGGATTGGGGGAAGAGAGGACTGACCCAAATGCTCACACCTCCTGCCTCTGCACTAGCCCCTCATGCATGTGTGTAGCCTGCAGCCATTGCATGCTGCAGCCCCCCATTCAGTGCCTCAGTGTGCAGGCACAGCCCACCCCAGGCTGCACCACTGCCTGCACACACCCCCCTCACTGCCTCCTGCTCACACATAGAGCTCCTGGTGGAACCCTCCACCCCCAGCTCCCCCATCGTGCTGCCCCAACGGCCAAGCAACCACACACACGCACACAGCTCCCCATTGCACTGGCCCCCTCATACAGCCCCTCCAGTTGCATTACCCCAGTGCCGGCATGTGCCCCCCACCCCAAAATGATCCCCCCATGGCAACTAGCACGCAGCAGCCTATCCCCCCATTTTGGGGTGTCCAAAGCCCCTTGAGGGGGGAATACAGGGTCAACAGCAGCACAGGGCAGTGGTTTGGCTGGGAACAAGAGCCAAACCAAGGTTGTGTCCCCATGTCCACATCTGGCCTATGGGTGACTCTGTGGGGGCCTCCCTGTGAGGGGCACTGTTGGTGCCAGCCCCATCCCTCTGCTCCCCCCAGGTGCTTCTGCCCTCTGTTTTAGCAGCGACCCTAGACTGAGCCAATGGTTTTGGGGAGCTTGGCCTTGGTTCTGGAAGCGTCCCCTGCTGCAGATCCCAGCCCTACATCACCTGTTACCCACACAGCATTCTCTGCTCCAGCTGTCATCCCCGGCATCTCCCTCTGTCCTAGGGCCTGGGAGAGGCTTAGAAACCCCATTCCCTAGGTAGGATGAGCATCAAGCCCTGCTCCTACCCTGTCCTGGTCTGGGTGTCTACCCTGCTTCCACCCTCCCTTGGTTTCCTGCAGCATTTTGCAGGCTTCATGACCCCCCTGGCAGCCCATGGGGGGCTGGGGATGGCTCATGGAGCCAGTTACAGCCATGGCCTCTCCTCTGGGCTGCTGAGGCTTGCTGACAGCCCTTGGGAGGTGGCTTGGGGCTCACACTGCTGTAACTGCGGCTTTTAGGGTTTGGGGGGGGAGGGAATTGCCTCTGTATTTTCCTTTTTTAATTGCTTTTAACCCTTGTGCTTGGGGAAAACTCTGTCCTTGCCAAACCCTTGGATTCCCTTTTCACGGCTGCTCCCAAAGCCTCTGCTTTAGCTCCTCTGGAGGGGCCCTCCTGACCCCACAAGCAGCAACCAGTCACTCCACAGCAGTGGCTGCTCCCCCGCTGAGCTCCTGCACCTTCGTGACACCAGAAATCCCCACATTTGCAAGGATTTGTTAGGCAAATCTCCCCCGGTGGCATCAGAGCCCTGTCCAGCTCCCTGGCACCGGGTCAGGGAGACTTTGTGGGGCTAGGCTGGAGGGACCCTGCTCAGAGCATCCTTTCCCCACGGGGATGGGTGGGATCCAGGCTCCAAAACACCCCAAAATTGTGATTTTTCCCTGCCCTGGGCAGCCACCCCGGCAGGGAGCAGGTTCCAGCTGTGGGTTTATCCAGACTAGGAGCTCGAAGGACCCACAAGAGATGACTTGGGGGCTGCTCTGGCTTTACCCAAGGGGCTCTCTCCTGAGAGTGGTCACAGGAGTTGAGTCGGGTTCTTTGGGGACTGAAGAGAAGTTGAGCTGCGGATGGAGGAGCCTTTGCC
The DNA here is from genome assembly GCA_013397515.1 of Upupa epops. Taxonomy (NCBI): domain Eukaryota; kingdom Metazoa; phylum Chordata; class Aves; order Bucerotiformes; family Upupidae; genus Upupa; species Upupa epops. The sequence goes on along the minus strand of VZRI01008072.1, from coordinate 736,544 downwards.
CTGCTGCATTCTGGAAACCCGCTGGGTCCCTCCCCTCTCTCTCAACACCACTGCTTCTTCCCGGGCAGTTTCCGTGCAGTGAGGGGCAGGGGTGCTCTGGTACCCAGCCTGGCCTGGCTGTCCCTGTGTCCCCACGGCCTCACGTCCCTCTGCCATCGGGCTGGAGGCTGCAAAGGGGCCGGGACACCAGCAGCAGCCGGGGCAGCAGAGCAAGAACTGCTGCACGATCCCACCCAGGGACAGAGGAGAGCGATGACTCAGGACTTGTTATCGTTTTCCAGACTCGCTTTTGTAATGAAGTCACAGTCTTTCCCCAGGTCCCCTCTCTGATCTCCCCACTGGCCAGGAGCCTCATCCCCGCGCCGGCCCTGATAAACCCCTCGTTGTAGCATCCCTGCGGTTACCTTTACGGTGACGGGCCCCGAGCTGTTTACACCCCCCGCAGTGAGGGATGATTTGCCCCAAGTAGGGGCTTTGGAGGCCGAGCGGGCGATGAGCCCATCCCGCCACCCCATCCCAGTCCCGCCGCGGCCACCCAGGCTTCGCGTCGGCTCGCTCGCCGCCGCCGTGACGGCAGTCCCTGGGAGGGCTTGGAGCGAGGTGGGGGGAGAGCAAGCCGTCCGGCTCGGCCATCCCGTGGCAGGGGAGAAGGAAGTGCTGCCAGGGCCACTCCTCCTCGCCATTTCCTCCCTGCGGTCATGTTCTCATGCGGATGAGAGCGGGGACGGAGGAGCGGCCGGCCGAGGCCGAAGGCTGCGCTCGGTGGCCGAAAGGGACCGCTGGCAGCTGGCCCCGAGGGAGACGCTGCGGGTAACTGCGCTCGGTTCAGCTCACCCGTCCTGCTTCCCACCCCACACGGGTCACCCTTCGGGCTGTACAAGCCCGTTCCTGGCTGCCTCCTCTTGCTTGTCGCAGTGGCCCCTGTCCCTTGGTTTGTGGGGACCCCCCTGTGCCCACTGGGCTTTTCCCCTCCGCTCGCTGCCCTCCCGTCGGTCTCGGTCTTTGAGGTTCGGCAGAAGGCCGGGGCTGTGAGCGGGGCTGCTGGGGTTGGGGGCCAGTGGGCCTGGGGGGTTTGTACCGTCCTGGCTGTCACTTCATGCTGTGCTCTCAGGGAGGGCCAGCACTGAGCAGCAAAGCCAGCCACCTTCCTCAGGGAGCTGCAGCTGGGGGTGCCAAGGCTGTGCCCGGTGCCAGGGCCGTGCTGGCATCTGGTCCCGGTCACTGCCACCTTTCAGTTTGTGGCTCCCTGCTGTTTCGTGTCTCTTTTCCTGCTGGAAACACCCAGGTCTGGACTTCCATCTGGGAGGGCTCCAGCATTTGGGATTTTCCAGCTGTTCCCTTTTCCAAGCAGCTTTGTTTAACCTAAAGAGCCTGCAGTGCAGCTCCCAGCTCCAGTGCCACCTTCAGGGTTCAGCGGCTGGCACTTTGGCTGTCAGTGTTTCCCAGGCTGGCATCGGGATGAGTCTCCTGCAGACTGGGCACAGCCCTTTGGAGAACACCGCCTGCCCAGGGCTGCCCTGCCCTGTGGCCATCCTGCCCGTCTGCCCGCACAGGCTGGTCTGGTTTGGTGGGAGGGGGTGACACACAAATGCTCACGGAAGGGTTGGGGGAGCTGGAGGTTCCTCAGGAGACTTTCCAGAGGGTTGGGAGTTGTCCTGCGCCTGGGGCGGCCGGGTTCTAATGGTGTTGACACCAGCCCTCCGCATGCTGCAGGCACAGCTGCCAGGTGCTGTTTCCTATCAGATTCACTAAGTGTTGGTTGGGTTAAGCTGCCAGAAGGGCATCTCTGTGGACTGGCATTACCACTGGGCTGGACTGGTACTGCCACCCGCCCTACTGCAGCACCCAGCAAGGAGGGGCTGCTCTTATAAAAATACCCGCGGGTGCTGGGGACTGAGTCATGGTGTCAGTAGGATGTTACGTGCATGACTGGGCAGATTTCTTGCTGAGGGTGGAATTTGGTTCCTCTACCCTGCCTGCTTCAGCTCCTCCAGGGCGCTGGGCAGCCTGTGCTGGTGGGGTGGGTGTGCTGGCTGGGGCTCCTGGCTTTTGGGAAGAGGGTCTTGAGCATCTCCATGCTAATGAGTGCCCAGTCCTCACCATTTTCCATCGGCCTCTCAGGGGCCTTGGGCACAGCCTCAGAGTTGTGTCTGGACTCCGAGGAGCTCAAGCACTCTGTGCTTTGCTGCGGGCTACAGGCAGGGGCAGGGTGGGCTGGCAGCCCCCTGCGGACCTGCAGCATTCTTGGGAGTGTTTGGGATCGCTCATATTTCCCTTCCAGTCTCCTGTTCCCTAACCCCCCCCAGCTGCCCACTGGCTTTTAACCGACCCCTTGTGCTGCTGCAAGGTTTGGGGCTGAGGAAGCTTCACTGAGTGTCGGTGTCAATGTTTGGTGAGACTGGAGGGTTGTCCTGGCCCCAGGCCGAGCTGTGCAGTGTGCTCTCTCTTGGAGACCATGGTCTGTGCTGGTCTGAGCCACAGGGCTCCCCAGCCCCCCTGAGGACAGGCAGCCCTTTGGGGAGTCCGGGTGAGAGGGTGCAGGGTTGAGTGAAACTGGAGTGACCGGGGGTGGAGTGGGAACAGCCCAGGGTTCCTAGGGGCATGCACGGTGGTGGTGACCACCAGCCCTCTGACCTCTGCCAGGCCTCCACCTGCTCACAGAAATCTCTGAGCAGAACCAAACCCTGCACATGGGCAGCAATTAGCACTCTGGGCTAATTACTGCACAGCAAGAGCTCACCAGTGGCTGGCACAGGAGGCCCACTTGTCCCAGCTTTGTTCCCACAAGGAGCTGAGTGCTTGGCTCATGGTTCAGGAACCAGATTGTCCTGGGTCGGTGATGGGGGCTTTGCTCAGGGTGTTGCTGATGTTTCGGAGCAGTCGGGCAATGAGAGGGGTGAAGCGAGGAAGCTGGCCTGTGCTCTTTCGGTGCCAGTGGGTGCCTGCCTGCGTCAGCCTTGCGGTGGGGGAAGTAAAACTGTTGCTGGATCGTGACATTTTGCAGGTTGACAACTTCCTGCTGAGCTAAAGCCAGTTAATAACAAACCCTCTGGGGCCCTTGTCCTCCTCGTCAGAGCCGCCGAGCTCTTGGCAAGACCACAGGTGGATTTTCCTGGGCAGTTGATGAAGGCGGTACTGCCCACCCTGCCTACCCGCCTTCCCCCTCCCGGAGTTAGCACCGTGTCCCTGGCATCAGCACGGTGGGAAAATTCCCTCCCAGCGTGACACAGCTTCTGCCGCCACCAGCTTCGTGCTGGGTCCTTGCAGCCCATGGATGGGCTCCTGTGCCAGGCTCTGGGAACTGGTTTCTGCTGAGGTTCTCCTCCTGACTATGTGTCTCTCATCATCCTGTCCCAGTGCTGGAGTTCAGCCTCTCCTCTACCTCCTCGTTCTCCAGCTGAAGTCTGTCCATGGGTTCTCCATGCAGGCAGCTGTTTCCAGGGGGGCTCGTGGCCCTGTGCAGTTCTGGGGTCTGCTGTTGGAAGGACATGTAGCCACTGGGTGTCCAGGGGTGCGAGTGTGTGGGCACATGGGGTGGGTAAAGACTGTGGGAGGTTTGAGGTCAGCCCCACTCCTCTCCCCACAGCCATGTAGTGCTGGTCTGATCAGTCACAACCACATCAGTTCTCTGCAGTGTGCCTGTGCCCTCCCTGTCTGGGGCAGTGGGTGTCAAGGACTGAGCGCTTCTGGTCACTGCCCTCACCTCCTCACTGCCGGCACTGCCCAGTGCTGCCCAGTATACCCTTGGGCACAGCTGGGAAAAATCCCCTTTGCCCCAGCTCGGGGATGCCCTCACAACCTGCACACTTAAGAGCATTTCCATGGCAAGTTGCTCCTGTGTCCGGTCCCACACCTTGGAAGGTCTCTGGGGGTGTAGGAATGACTGTTCTCTCTAGGCATGAGGCATGAGCTGGGGCAGAGGTGTGGTCTGCCTCTTTAAAGGGAACAGGACTGGGCAGCTCTGGGTCACTGCGTGGGTCAGTCTGTCCAGTGTTCTGCCTGTTCCTCATAGCTGCCTGCAGCAGAGTCCCCAACACTGGCTCCAGCCAGCTCTGGGCTGTCCTGTGTGTGAAGGCAGGGCTGCTTTGGGGATAGGCACTGCTTTCGCTATTTGTTTGCTGCATTTCATCTGGAGTTTTGCCTGTCCAGAGCATCTTCCAGAAAGCTAGCTCAGGTCTGAAGGTGTCTTGCAGCCACTTCACCTTGCTGAGTTCTACAGGTAGTCACTTTGCCTGTTAGAGTGTGGGACGTCGGTCTCATTTGGCTGTTGTTGGTCACCTCCTGATTTTCATGTGGTCCTTTTTCTTTCTAGAAAGCAGATTATGTGAATGGGCTGTAAGAACCAGGCGAGATGGATGGGGAGCTGCCCTGCCCTGAGGTGGATGGAGAAGTGTCCTCTGCCACGGAGATGCTGGTTGAAGAGACGCCCTGTGTGGACAGTGATCCTGAAGGAGACGTGTCCTGTGCGGACAGCGATGCAGAAGGAGAGAAGCCCTGTGCTGAGACCAACACAAAAGAAGAGGCCCCTTGTGCAGAGAGCGGAGTGGAAGGAGAAATACCTGGCACTGACAGCGATGGGGAAGGGGAAATGCCCTGTGCTGAGAGTGATGCAAAAGAAGAGGCGTCCTGCTCTGAGAGCGATGGGGAACGAGTACCCGATGCTGAAGTCCCCATTGCTTCTCAGAAAATGTTTTCCATTTCTTCTCCCCTGCGGGCAATCATCCGCCTGCGCCGCCGCTTCCGCGTGCAGAAGAAAAGCCGACTGCACTTAGAGCTTCCGCGAGAAAAGTCTGCCGAGCTTGTCCATACGAGGCTGCTGCAAAGGCAGCTTTCCCTGAACCGAACTGGCCTCTATGGCTCCTCCATGTCCTTATTTAACCAGAGCAGCTTCGGAAGTTCCCAGTACTTCACCTTTGACACGTCAGTGGAGCAGTTTGCCATGAAAAAGTGCAGAAGGAAAAAGAACCGAAGGAAATCTAGGATAGTCCTGTATCCGGATAAAACCAAAAGGTACCTCCCAGCAGAGGAGAAGAGCAAGGCAAAGCGCTGTCTCCTCTTGCTTATTGTCATCATCTTCTTCCAGATCCTCAATGCGATTGAGAACCTGGATGATAACCTCCAAAAATATGACCTAGATGGTTTGGAGAAAACAATGCACCGGGAAGTATTTGGGCAGAAGGTTGCTGTGGAAAGTATTATGGAATTACTGAAGGACTACCTGGCTACTCACATACACAACAAACCTCTAGTGATCTCTTTGAATGGTCCAACAGGAGTTGGGAAGAGTCACGTTGGCTGGCTGCTGGCCAAGCATTTTCGTTCCGTCATGGACAGTGACTTTGTGCTTCAGTACTTTGTAATGCACCACTGTCCTAGCGGCGCGGCGCCTCTCGCTTGTGAGATAGATCTGTCTAAGAAGATTTCTGACATCGTCACCAGAGCCGAAATAGAAGAGAAGACACCGCTGTTTATTCTGGATGAGGTTGAACTCATGTCTCCTGTCCTGCTGGATACGCTCAGCCGGTTCTTTGAACCCAATCAAACCAATGAGTTCCTCAACGCCATCTACATTTTGATCAGCAACATCGGAGGTGGTGAAATAGCGCAGTTTGTTATCCAGAACGCGTCTGCTGAGCTCCTGCACCAGCAAAGGGGAGTGGAGGAACTGCTGAGCATCATCCAGCCTGTGCTGGCTGACGCCCACCCTGTCTGGAAATCTGCAGACATTATCCCATTTGTTCTTCTGGAGAAGAGTCACGTAATAAACTGCTTCCTAGAGGAGATGAGGAGGGAAGGGCTGTATCCTGACCAGACCCATGTTGAGAATTTAGCAGGTCAGCTCAGTTACTACACCTCGGGGGACAAGCAGTACTCCAGGACAGGCTGCAAGCAGGTTGTGGCCAAAGTCAACCTGCTGTAATGATCTACTGCAAAGGCCAAATTCTGCTGTCAAAATGTGCAAAGGTCTGGGCTAGTGGAGACGTAGGTTACAGGAGGCCGTGGTCAAGGTGTCCTTTCTCAAGCCTGCAGTGGCTATTCTGGTCAGGGGAAAGGGAGAACAGCCTGGACTCTCCTGCACCGTGGTCACTGTCTCCAGATGCTTCACTTGTTCCAAGTGTTCTGTGAATAAGGCATTGGGCAATGATGCCCAGGCAACCTCCCAGGAACTGTGGGTCTGTTCCTCACAGGGCCGTTTGGGATACTTTGTCATTCAGGAATTATGAGAACAGACGCGGAGGGATGTAAACAGGAGGAGGAATCAGTAACTGGATTATTTTCCCCATGTACTGTCTCATTCTCCAGACTCGCAGTCTCTTTCCTGGACTTGGATGGTGTCACACAGAGCAGTGCCCTGGGCAGCCAGAGCTCTGCCTCCTCCAGCTCGTACGTGACCTGACAGTCTGGAGACTGAGTTTTGGACTCGTTCCTCAGTTCTTGCTCTTGTGAGCTCATACCTGAGCTCACCTTCGGCACCTCCAGTGAGATTTCTGCCCTGTGAGTCTGTCTGGGCTCGCCTTTAGGCTGTGTGGCTGTGCCAGCCAGTGCAGAAATAACTGCTGGATTCTTTCAGGTCTGGTGGTGGTAACTTGTCCCAAGAGCCCTTCTGCTTTTTGCTTCGAGGTAGCCCTGCCCGCAGTCCTTATCTGGAAATAGAACTGACGTTCATTAAGGAACACACACTGGAAAAAAGTTTGGGCTGTCTGTGCTGAGCGTGATGGGATCCCTGGGCTTGTTCACAGGCCTGGGAGGCCCAGAAGAGGTTCTATGCCATGGAGACCTTGGGGAGGGCTGCCCAGTTCCCCATCTGCAGTGTGGTGTGAGCTATTGCTCACTGAACCCCATGGGTGTTTGCACTGGATGTTCGATTTGCCTCATTCTACCTGTGGGTCTCCAAAGATATCCATCACAACCTCCTGCTTCCAGAGCTCCTGTCAGGAATAAATCCCAACTATCCCGAATAAAATCATTCCAAGTATATTTCCCCATTTGACTGAAATGTGTTTTTTCTCCCTGATTTCCCTCCTGTAGGTGCTGCTGTGCCTCTGCTTCCTGGTGCCTTGTGCTGGGAGCAGGGGCCAAGGCTTTGCTGTCTTTGTGGCAGCCCTCCTGGATGCAGTGTGTGAGCAGCTCCTGGGGATCTGTTCAGACTCACTCCCACAGCAGGGTCACACAGCTCCTCCATCACCCAGCAGTGGTGAGGCTGGAGACCAGGGAAGGGTGCACTTGGCTGAGATGATGCTGGGCTGGAGAGCCTGTCCCCAGTTTCTCCTCTTGAAATGATCCCATAGAGAAGCCTTTGCTGCCTGCAGAACAGTGGGTGAGAGCAGCTGGGCAGAGAGCAGGAGGGGGTTGCTTGGGTAGCCTAGGGGAAGGGCTCTCAGCAAAACTAAGCTCTGCTGTGGGAAGTTCAGTCTGGGTCTTAGGAAAAACTTCTTCCCAGCAAGAGCGGGGAGGCTTCCCAGGGAGGGGTGTAGAGGCACAGTCCCCAGAGGGGTTCAACAAACGGGCAGCCAGGATATTTCAGGAGATGGGGTAGTGGTAGGGCAGACGGTTGGACTTGATCTTGAAGGCCTTTCCAACCTGGATGATCATTCTAAGCCACTGTCTAGATCCAAGTACCTACAAAGGCAACTTGTGTGAGCTGGTTTCCATAGCTTAGTGTGGTGTGGTGGGTGAGCACTCAGTGCTAGAGTGCTGCTGCAGGCCCACACCCTGCACCTGTCCTGTGTTCCATTCCCATATCATCTCTTCTCCATGCTGGTGTGGGAGATGTCCTGCCTGAGCTGTGTGTCTTTCTGACAGCCCAGCACTGGCCCTTGTGCCCCTGTGTGGGCTGAAGCTGCTCCTTCCCACGTGGCCTCTGAGAGCACCAGGCACACACTTGTCACTCCCACATCAAGCGGGAGAGGATGGCACTATGGGTGCTGCCTGTGGATGCTCTGGGTGGATGCTGCATGCATCCCAGGGTGTGAGAAGAAGGAAGTGGGGAGGTGCACTGGAGCAGAGATTCCACTGCAGCTTGTGGTGAAGGTGCTGGTGGGGCAGATGCCCACCAGAGTGCCTGAAGATGGCTGTGACTCTGAGAGGAGCTTGTTCTGGGGCAGCCTGTCCCTGACAGACTGCACCTACGGAAGGGACTGAAGCTGTAACAGTTTATGAAGAACTGTGGTTTGTGGGGAATATGCTGGAGTAGCCCCTCTGGGGGGTGGGCTGCGCCTTGTGGGAGGGACCCCATGCTGGAGCACGGGAAGAGTGTGAGGAGCCTTCCTCTCCTGAAGAGGAAGGAGCAGCAAAGACAACATGTGATGAACTGACTGCAACCCCCATTCCCCGTGCCGCCAGGAAGGAGGAGGTATGGAAAACTGTGAGCCTAGGATGAAAGGAAGGTGGAGGGAAGGTGTCTTTGAGATCTGTGTTTCTTGTGATCCTGCTTGGATCTGATTGATGACAAACCACTGTGTGTGTGTTCCCCAAGTCCAGTTTTGTTTCCTGTGACCATAACTGGTGAGAGATTGCTCCCTGTCCTTGTCTCAACCCTCGAGGCTGTTGTTACATCTCCCCACCTCATCGCTCCTAGGGAGCAGTGAGGGTTTTGTGGCACTGGGGCTAAACCATGACCAGTTACAACCAAAGGAAGGTGGGTTGCTCAGACAGGTTCTCCCTGGGCTCTGGCTAACCTCAGCTGCTACCAGCAAAGGAGCAGGAGAAGGACACAGAACTGTTTGAGCAAGTCCAGAGGAGGCCACAGAGATGATCCAAGGGCTGGAGCACCTTTGCTATGGGGACAGGCTGAGGCAGGTAGAGTTGTTTGGTTTAGGGAAGAGAAGACTCCAGGGGGACCTTAGAGCTGCCTTCCAGTACCTGAAGGGAACCTACAGGAAGGCTGCAGAGAGACTGTTCCCAAGGGGATCCAGTGACAGGACAAGGGGAAATGGTTTGAAACTGAAGCAGAGGAGGTTCAGACTAGATCTGGGGAAGAAGTTCTTCAGTGCCAGGGTGCAGAGACTCTGGAATCAATTGCCTGGAGAGCCCCCCTCCCTGAAGGCATTAAAAGCCAGGTTGGATGAAGCTTTGAGCAACCAAGTCTGGTTGAGAAGCATCTCTGCCCATGGTAGCAGGTTGGGGTACAGGGGCTCTGAGGTCCCTTCCAACACGAGCCAGGCTGGGATTATAATCTAAGCAGTCACCATTATTCAAAGCTGCCCTCAGAGGTGGATGCTGGCTGATGTGGCCACTCTGGCTGTGAGGTGACTCCTTAGGATTCCTTACAGACGGGATGGTGCTGCACTGATGACACGCTACCAGCTGAGAGCTGCTCTGTTGTACACAACAGCATCTTACCAGCCTTGCTGAGTTTACAAGCTCCTTGAGTTCTGCTGAGGCTGCTCCTCCTGTAGTGTGTCCATCCAGTGAGATCTTGTCTTTGCTGGCCTATCCCCCTGGCCATGACAGCTTTCCAAGAAGCACAGAGGATATGTGGCATTGGCCTGAGGCACCTGTTTGCAGACAGATGCAGATCAGGTGCACAAGTGACAAGTGAGTCCATCTCCACCTACACTCGTGATGTGTCCTCACACAGGGCCCAGGAAAGCTACTGATGGTCCCTGTGAGTTTAAGTGTTTTGTTGTTGCCTTTCCAATGTCTGTGGAACATTGCTCTGCATTGCATTGCTATTGCACTGAGCACATGAGCTGCAACCAGGAAAGCAAATGTTAGCATCAGTGATAGCAGGGGAAGATCATGGGCTGCAGTATGAGAGAATCACAGAATTATCAAGGCTGGAAAAGCCCTCTGAGTTCATCCAGCCCAGCCCATGACTTCACATCACCCCATCACCCAGTCCAGGGCACTAAGGGCCACATCCAGTCTGTCTAACACATCCAGGGATGGGGACTCCACCACTGCCCTGGGCAGTCCAGTCCAGGCTCTTATCACCCTTTGCATGAGGAAGGGCTTCCTAACATCCAACCTAACCGTCCCCTGGCAGCTTCAGACTCTGGCCTCTTGTCCTGGTGCTGGCTGCCTGGGAGAGGAGTCCAACCTCCACCTGATTACAATCTCCCATCAGATAGTTGTAGGAAGTGATAAGATCCCCCTTATCACTCTCTGCAAGGAGGGGTCAGTTAAGACAGGGGTCTCCCACTATGACTGGGAATTGCATCACTGTGAGTGATGATGCAATTCATCTTGGGGTGCAAAGAGCTGTTCTGCAATAGTCACACAAGGAGATGGAGCAGATCTCTAAAACGGTGGAGGGAGCATGAGTTTGCTCTTTTGGGAAAGAGGAATGCAGGGGCAAATAGAGGAGAGAGTTCATTACCTATGAGCACATAGAAGTGGGAATAGCACCTAACACTTCCCAAGCTGTGGTCATGGAGTCTACTTTCCTCCTTTGATATTTGAAGAATTAACTGTTAATAGTTACTGGGAAGAGTTGGAAAGTTTTCATGGAGCAGGGGAAGCCCAAATAATGGGGAGCTCAGAGATTGGAGTTGGTCTGCCCATTTGATTTGGTGGGATGGCAAGCAGGGAGGTTTACAGGCATCACAAGAGACAGGCTTGGGATGAAAAGCCACAAACTGGAGGAAAGGTCTGAAAGAAGGTGCTGCAGAGGAGGGTGGGAGTGAACAAATGCACGTTCCAGGATGGGGAGGGTGAAGGGCTAGAAGGAAAACAAGTCTGGAAGGGATTGTAGTGCTCATGCTCCACACAAGGCATGGGATTGTGAGAAAGGCAGACTTCTCATCCAAGTGGGTAAGTAGGTGTGTTGCATGTACAAGGGGTGAAGTAATGTGGGGCTGTGTGGTGCCTCGCTGGAGCACTGTGGCCATATTTGGGCACCTCCTGTGGTGGGAGCCCTTGGTGCTGTGCCACACCGGCTGTCTCACCTGGAAGAGTGGCGGGGTTTCTGCAGCCTGGGGAAAATTTCAGGTGAAGCATGATAAGAGGTTTCAAATATGCAGAAGATTGGCAAAAAAGAGACAGTGATGCTTGGTTCACCCTGTCCTCAGGGAGGGTCTGGAGTTGCCTTCCTGGCTTCAGTAAAAATGCTGTAGATGCAGGAGTGAAGCACAGAAATAGATTCATTTGAGTCACTGCAGAGCCAGTTCCTGGAACCTTGCAGAGAAGGGGGATGGTTAATCTAGGGCCACAGGACTCTGCATCAGTGGTCTCACAAGGTGCTGCTTTGTGTGTTTTCTGTCACCCCTTGGGACCCCTCAGGGTTCACCTGTACCTTTCACCTGCCCAGCACACAGCTGGCCTTACCTGCAGCACTTCACAGAGGTGACACCAGCTTAGCATCACTCCTCCATTAGGATTTGATCCAGCTACTGAAATAACTGGATTGCAGTGCAAAGTTTCAGGGATCTGCATCTCAAAACAGTCAGCTTGGGGAAATGTGGGGAGATCAGCAAATGACTGCCCAAATGGATTGATGGCCTAGATGGGATGAGTTGGAAGGACAAGGGGTCACCCAGCACTGAAACTAGAGTCTGCAGAGGAGTTCATCATAGAACTAAACCAATCTAGAACCCCTTTTGCTTCCTCTTGACACTTCTCCCTTTTGGATTCAGTCTATTCCATTCTATCAGATAACATTTTAGGCTCCACATCTAGAGCTTCATCAGGACTTGTAGCCATCTGCAGGAAGCACCAGCAGACCCCCACAGCATGGTTCGATGTTCTCTGGTTATAGATGTGGAAGTTGTTGGTGGCTCCCCTGGTCACTGTGCAGGAGCAGGGATTTGCAATGTGAGACCTGGCTCCTGCTCCTTCTCCAGCCATGGGGTCACTGCAGAGAGCTGCTCACAGCTCTGCACAGGATACTCATCAGCCAGGACCTTCTGTGGGAGCTATTTTGACTTCACTGACAGAGTTTCCTATGTTATCAACTGATTTCTTCCCCAAATTTGGCATCTTGAGTAAGTCTGCCTGGGTCTTCCCTGTCTCTGCCTCCCACAGAAAGTCTGCTCAGGAACCCAGAATCACGAAAAGGCCACCTAGAAAACTTTCCCTGAGCCACAGCTCACTCACACTCTGGGTTCCCTGGGCAAGGTCAGACCGACCAGGGCCATGTGATGCTGATGCTAACGGTGCATTTCCCTGCTGGGGCATTACCCTGGGGATGTGCCTGGAGGGTCCATCACATTCTCCCCATCCCCAGTTCCTCAATTTTTTTGTTAACTTTTGGTACCAGCTCCAGCTTTCTCAGCAGGGCTGAGAATCCAGTCTGGAGGTGCCCATCCTTCACCAGGACCTGATCCTCAGGAGCTGTGTGGATATTCTTCATAGAATCACTGAATGCTGGGGTCGGAAGGGACCTCTAGAGACCATTTAGTACAATCCACTGACAGAGCTGGATTCACAGGGCTGCATCTAGGGGGGGCTTGAAAGTCTCAAGAGCAGGAGACTACACAACCTGTCTGGACAACCTGGGCCAGGGCTCTGTCACCCTCACAGGAAAGAAATTTCTCCTCATGCTGAGGTGGAACTCCTTATGTTCCAGCTTATCCCCATTATTCCTTGTCCTACTGTTGGATACCATCAGGTGACTTGTGAAAGAAAGCAAAGAACTAACTACAGCCAAAATCTCTATTTCAAGCTGTACCTTTACCCCTTTTCTGCTCCTACAATGTCCTGGGCGATCCAGATGCTCCCACCCAAACCAGTTCCATATGGTATCTTGTCTGTTCTTCAAAGAAAAATAATACTTTTCAAAATTCTGGAGAAACATGTTCCCAGAACTTCTGGTTTCCTCTTAAAATCTGAGCCACCCAAGATGAGATGTGTTTGGGTACAAAAAGAGTTGCAGACATCACTCTGAAATCAGCAGTCTTGTGTTGTTTTCCACTCAGCCCTCCCTAGTTTCTACATTTTCATGTTACAGCTTTCTGTTTCCTGGTAGCTTTTCCAAGGCCTCAAGTAAAACGGTTCATGAGATCATTGGACTCAATGCTCTTAGAGGTCTTTTCCATCCTATACAACTCTGATTCCATGTACCCCCGTTAGCTGGCACAGCCTGATGTTACTATCACGTGTTGTTTGTGATAGAGCATGGCAAACCCGAGCTCTTCCTGAGATGACTTCATCTGCTCCCCCTGCGGGATCAGGGTTTCTGATTCATGCTTTGCCTTCAGCAAGGCCTTGCCATTTCTCTGGGTGCTGCAGGGGACCTTGGAAAGCCAGTTCTGAGCTTTTGTGCTGAGCACAGACTGGGTGATCCTTGGCTTCAAGGTTGTTGCATCTCTCTCCAAAGCGAGAAGGGTTTAGGTTTGTGCCTTAGGTTTGCTCCAGCTATTTCAGATGATGTAATGGGTGTTTCTGCCTCTCCCTGCAGCCTGCTCTAGCACAAACAGCTCTGCAGTTCTTGGATGTCTCAAGGTCAGAACACAGTACTGAATTTGCACCGCGCCTTGCCCTGATGTGACCCAGTGTCCTCAGCTCCATCAATGCTATGGCCTTTGTCACCTTCAGCTGCAGAAGCCATGCTGGTGTTTTCACTCCCACAACCCATGTCAGGCCCTGTCGTGTTGCACTCTTATGCCAAACATCCAGCACATCCATCTCTTGGTGCTGTTCCCAATGCATCCAAGGCTCAGGTTTGGGCTGCAATGATCTATTGGTGAAATTCACTGGAGTCTCTGTGTTACAGGCAGTTGATGAAATTCAGTTCTTTGGATGCAGCTCAACAAAGATTGTTTTTCCTCTCCTCACATCTGGTGGGCAGAAGATTTGATGCTTTCAGTGCTGATTTCATCGTAATTCTCACCTGAGGATCCAGTGACCTGCTTGGACAAGCTCACCTGGGAGCTATAAATACAACCCTGTGTAATATTCACCTGACAATCCATCAATGGCTAACGATGATTGCCAATGGATTCGGATTTGTTCCTACAGGTAGAGACCCTTCTTTGTGGGGCTCCTTTTGAGTCTGGATTGTTAGTTGCCAGTGGGGTGTTGGGCAATGCAGGGAGAGGGATTAAGTGGACAAAGTTCAAGGTGTGGAACTTCACTGAGAAGCCTCCAAATGCTTCCAAGGTGTGATCCTGTCCACTGGGAGCCGGACAATAACTGCACTGAAGCAAACACAGCTCACACAATGAGGCAGAGAAGCCAACAGGATCCTGGATCAGGAATAGAGTGGTCAGCAGGAGAAGGGAAGTTCCTGTGCCCTTGTATTCAGCCCTTGTGAGGCCTCATCTCCAGTCCTGTGTTCAGTTCTGGGCCCCTCATGATAGGAATGAAGTGGAGATGCTGGAATGTGTCCAGAGCAGAGCTACTAACCTCATGAGGGGTTTAAAGAACCAGCTGCATGAGGAGAGGAGGCTGAGGGAGCTGGGCAGGGTTAGTTTGGAGAAGAGGAGGTTGAGGGGCAACCTCACTGCCCTCTGCAACTCCCTGAAGGGAGGTTGTGGAGGGGTGGGTGTTGGCCTCTTCTCCTTGGTGACTGCTGACAGAATTAGGGGCAATGGTCTGAAGCTGAGGTAGGGGAGGGTTAGACTAGATCATAGGAAGAAATTCTTTACTGAGAGAGTGGGGAGGCACTGGAATGGCCTTCCCAGGGAGATGGTTGAGTCACTATCGCTGGAGATGTTTAAGAAAACTGTAGTCATGGTGCTTCACACCCTGCTAGAGAGGCAGCATGGAGGAGGTTATTGTGTATTTCTCGATTGATCAGGTATTTAGGTTTTTTGTTGGTGTGGAGGTGATTGGACTCATGATCTAGGAGGTCCTTTCCAACTAGGATTATTCTGTGATCTTTCTCTGTCCTTAGGTATGATCCTGCTTGAAATAAAGAGGGTAGTTGAATGTACTACTGATTTATGTCCTTTAATAGCCATCTTAAACTCAGCATCAAGGTGTATGTCATGCCCAGTTTGGGCACTTCTTCCTCTGAACTGAGCTAAGCCAGCCTGAAATCTATGGCCTGGGAGTGGGAGGGTTGGTTAGTAATCCCTGGCCTGACTCATTCGCGTGCGAGGTCCGGAGTGGCTCCAAGGGCTCAGACACCACAGGATGAAGCAGCAGCAATCCCCATGAATTATTGTCTTGGTGTGCTGCTTCTAAACCACCTCTGAAGCGATTTAGATGCTGTCTGACTATACCGCTCCAGTCGTGGGAGGCAGATGCCTGGCAGGGAGTGCGGCTGGGACTCTGCCACCAAGTCCATCAGAGTCAAGGGAGAGGCTGTTTTACCCCATTCTGACCAGCTTCCAGGAGAGATGGTGACTCAAAGGGCTGTTTGTTCCAGTTTCTTACATCTTAGAATTTGCCATGCCATGAGTTGCCAATGAGTAGGTGATTTGGAAGCCACAATTTGTCCCTTTGGAGTTTGTCTTGTAGGTGGAGAAAAACATGACCAGAGACACCTAAAATTTCACTTTAAGGCCTGGCTGTGTCTTAGGTTTAAGGACTCATCTGGGCAATATCTGGGCTGCCCTGAGGAAGGTGCTTGTAGGCAGCAAATGTCTTGAGGTGAGCCATGGGCTCCAGCACTTGAATCAAATGGGGATTAGGAGTGGCTGCAAAAGCTACAGCAGTGCTGCCACTTGGAATTGGAGACCTATGGCATTGGAGGCATTGGGCGGAATGTACCTGGCAGTGGAACTACCCACACTGCAGCCACTGTTCTGCAGCTGCAGTTTGGTTTTGCCCCAAGAATCAGTGGAATAAGCCTGATGACTGAGGGTTTTCACATCACGACAGTGGGTGCCAGGGTGGTGATTTGCCATGCTGAGAGCACTGCAGTTTAATGCCCTGTGACTGAAAGCCAACATTATTTTGTTGTCCCAAGAAGCAGAAAGCCAAGCGCTGTTAAGGAGCCCAAAGGGTAAGAGGAGACATCAGAGAATAGTTTTAAATTTGATTTTTTGCCCTTTGCTGCTGTGTAGTAGGTAAAGGCTGCAGGAGAAGGCTTAGGAGACATGAAGTTATATTTGATTTTATATTAGCCATCCAGAGCTGGTTGCCCAAGGCCTTTTCACGTAAGTCCATCTTTCATTCCCAGCTGCTTGGTGCGGGTGTGAGGTGCCCCACACTGACCAAGATCTGTGAAGTTTGCAGCTAAATCTCCTAAGTTTGTGGCAAAGATCCCAGAGAGCTGGAGACCTCTCCAGCAGGTTTGTGGGCACTCAGCCCTTTCAGGCTCTGTTAGTCATCATAAGGCCAAGAATTTGAACACGAGTGTTAGTTTTTTCCTTTTCTGGGCATATCTGAGGTTGAGCTTGCCAGAGCAAATGCTGAAGTTGCTGATTTTCTGGGGCTGATTTTCTGCAGCTCAAGGCCAGAGATCCTGGCAGGTGGAATGGGAAGGTGGGGGGAAACTGAGAGCCTGCTTGTCCCCAGACTGTATTTCTGCTCTTTATAGCAGACTGGTGAATTGTAATGAAGGATACCCTCTCAAAACCACTGAGGTGCCCCGAGGGGAAGTCTTGTGATAGACAGCTGTAATAAAGGAGAATGCTTGGAGCATGCTCCTGCAGTCCTATTAGCAGCTAGGGCCAAGGGCCGTGGGCAGATGGGTGCTGGGGGTAGAGACATTCCAGAGTGGTTTGTGAGTCAGCTGAGCCCCTCCCATCACAACTTCACTCATCAAAGCAGGTATTTATAGCACAGGTAGGAGTAGAGAGAGAAATCAAATTGCTTCTCAGAAAGATGCATAAATCACTCTAAGAGCTCAGCTCTGGGGTTCTGCACTTTTTGCTCTCACAAGAATGAATGAAAGTGCTGTTGTGATTACTAATATTTCTTAATATTAGTTCATCCGTCTGCTTTTTGAATGAAAACCATCTTTGAGCAGAGAGAGATTTCCACTGAGTTCTCTCACCTTTCAGAGCCTCCCCGGCAGCCTGCTAAGGACATGTCATGCAGTGGAGAAAGTATTTTTTCCAGCACAGATCTGCTGAAAAACAATTCAGAAGGTCTGTCCAGGCCGGTGTTTGCTGTCCAGACTGTCAGAAGACCTTCAGGCCTTTTAACAAAACGGAGCAGGAAAGCCAGGAAGGTGCTGTACCCAGCCCATGTGAGAAAACATTTACTACGTCAGGAGAAAGACCTAGTCAAGCGGTGGCTGCTCTTCTTTGCAGGTATCATCCTCATACAGGTCTTAACTGAGGATCCTGAGCAAGAGAGACTGGCTGGGGTGAACAGCCTCAGAGAGCAGCCACTCTGTGCACCAGCACTGCCAGCGGCTGCGCAGCTGGAGGCTGCAGGGAACAGCTCCAGAGAAGACAGAGCTACTGCAGAGGCCCAAGCAATCATTCTCCCATCAGTTCACAGACATCAGCCTCTCAGGCAAACCACAGCAGATCTGCCACAACAAGCAAGGAGACAACCACACGTCTTCTGCAGTGCTTGACCAGTTTCTCCTGTGCAGAGAGCTAAACCCTGTGTGAGAAACTGTCCTCAACCTCGGCTCTTGGACAGCAGCTGCGGGAGCACCTGCAGGAGAGGTCAGTGAACTCCCGCACTCCTCTGAGGGAACACAAGAACTGTGGTTGGTGACATGGGGCCAGAAGAAGCACTGAAGAAAGCCCAGAGTGGATTCATTAGTGCCTGTGATTAGAGACTGGGTTTCCAACAGCTGTAACAAAGGGCTGCAGGAATTAGCTGTACACTGCGGGCTCAGGTCTGTATTGCCCTCACCTATCTGTTGCCATTGCATAAAGGTTCTCAGCAGCTCTGTTTGCATGTTGTCATTTACTGCCACTTCTCAGAGAAGAAAGTAGCTCAGCTTTTGAGCCAAGATCCTGCGTGCTTTGCTCGTTCTGTATCACTGAATAAAACTGCCAAGCTCACAATTTCACAGTGTGTGTCTCCTGAGATCTTAGATGTATGATTGGCTGCTTGGGAAGTGCTGACCAGACTGGGGAAATAAAGCTGCCCAACCAGCAAGAATGGTAGGATCAGGGCCACAGTGGGACCTGAACAACAACATGCTGGCTCCCAGAGTGGGGACAGGGTTCACAGACCTGGGCCAGGCATGGGATGAGCCACTGCAGAGGGCTGAGATACCCTCTTGGGATAAAGCTGAAAGGCTCCTGGAGGAAACCAGGGGACATGCAGGGAAAGAGAGTTAGTGAAAGGGGAGGCTGAACTAGAGATCTCCACTGGTCCCTTCTAACCACTACTTCTACCCTTTCTGTGTTTATCAAGGAGTTACTGGGAGTTCAGCAGTGCTTTGTAGCTCTTGAATGAAATATGGGAGCTACCACTGGGCCAGGGCTGTATGGTTGTTGGTTTTTCTTAACTGAGTGAGTATGGTGGTGTGTGGGGGCTACATGGTGCAGCTCAGAGCAGGGCTGATGCCTCTCAGACATGAGAAGGCTGTCTGAGTTAGGAGTAAAGAAATGTGGCTCAGGAGTTGCCTCTCCTCCTTTTCCGGCCATGGGGCTTATAGCAAAAAGCCTCGCAGGAAATGCAGAGTCCGGGTTCTCCAGATGATATTTTAAGTTTGTAGAATTTCCTGAGCTGTTTTATCACCTAGCGCCTGAGGCTGGGATCCAGCTGCTCTAATTTATGCATTCTGAGGACAGTCTGAGTAAGTTTGCCTGGGATTTCCCCAGCCCTCTGCTAAGAGTGAGCCTGGGAGCCCAAACCTGAGGAGAGGACATCTGGAAAACCCTCTGCAAGCCACAGTCCATGCTCCAGCTTCATGTGTCAGTTTTCTCCACTGACACAAAGGCCCAAAAGGCCTTTCCAGCTCCCAGCTTTGCCCTTCAGGTCTCTGGTCTGACCTTCCACTCTGCAGAACAACTTCAAGCTTTCACTGAATTGCTCAGGGGTCTGTGCAGCACAACCTTTCAAACCTCCCAGCAAGGAGATTTCACCACCTGCTTGGCCAACCTAGGGTTTTATTCAGACTTGTTCCATACTGGATCATGCCCACCAGCCAGTGTGCCTCATGCAACTGGTCCCTGGCTGAGAGAGCAGGTCTTCTCACAGGAACAGCACATTAGCTCCTCAGGCCCTGATAAGATATTTTCTAAGCAGCTGCACATGACCCAGGTGTTGGGGGAAGCTGGATTTCACACACAGTCATTGCAGAAGAGCTGTGGAGCCTAGGGCATCACTGGAGGAAAACCAGAGCACAAAACCAGAGCCCTGGAGCACACCAGTGAAGAGAAAGGAGCTGAGCAGAGAGAATCATAGAATCATAATAGTTGGAAAGGGCCTCCAACAACTCTCTAACCCCTAGACCTCAAGTACTCTATTTGTATTTTAAACCCCTCCAGAGATGGTGACTCCATCACCTCCCTGGTCAAGTGCCCAGCCACTCCCTCAGTAAAGAACTTCTTCCTAAAGTCTAATCTAAACCTCCCCTGATACAACGTAAGGACACTTCCCCTTGTCCTATCATGAGCAATTTGGGAGAAGAGACAGGCAGCAGTTCTTGCTGCAACCTCTGTTTAAGTAGTTGTAGAGAGCTATAAAGCTTCTTCTCCAACTAAACCACCCCAGTTCGTTCAGCAGACCTGATTGTCTCAAAAATAAAGTAGCTGAAAGAGCTGAATTTCTAAAAGCATTTAGCTGCTGAATTTCTACTGGAAAAAAATAAACAAACGCTGATCTGTCTGTGCAGGCAGGGAACTGTCTGCAGGAAGAAGCAGCTGGCATAGGACTTCCATGACTGGTGGCCCAGGGTAAGTTCGTTCTAGGGGCTCTCCAGTCCTTGTAGAGGCAGGGAAAAGCATGCAGACATAAGGAGTAAGTGAACGTGAAGGTGTGGAACATCTGGACCCGTGAAAAGGGCTTAAAACAAAGATCCTTCAACAATGGTGGTGGCGGTGTTGAGATCGCTTTCGAAGTTGATTGTCGGTTCGATGATCAGGGACTTCCCCGAAGCCCAGCACATCCCAAAGGCATCGCGAGAGGGCAGCAGAGCCAGGAGCACCCAGAAGGCCGCAGCTCCCTCTGTCAGACACGAAAGGATGAAACTGGAATTGCTGAAGATGCTGTGGGTGCCCTGCGGAGAGCTCAGGCGGAGGGAAATCAGCTTCTACCAAAACTCAGTAGCATAACCAGCAGAAAGGCTATCCAGTGATGCCTTCAGTACAAAAACATTGTCACCAGCGAAGATGATGAAAGAAGCAGAACAGCTCCCTGATGAGGAAAGGCTGAGGGAGCTGGGTCTCTTGAGCTTGGAGAAGAGGTGGCACAGGGGTAACCTCACTGATATCTATAAATAGGTGAGGGTTGGGTGTCAGGAGGATGGAGCCAGGCTCTTCTCAAGGTCATCTGGTGATAGGACAAAGGCCAATGGGTGCCAGCTGGAACAGAGGAGGTTCCCTATCAGTATCAGAAGGAACTTCTTCCCAGGGAGGGTACCGGAGCACTGGAACAGGCTGCCCAGGGGGGTTGTGGAGTCTCCTTCTCTGGAGACATTCCAGACCTACCTGGATGTGTTCCTGTGCGACTTGGTCTGGTGATGCTGCTGTGGCAGGGGGATTGGACTGGATGATCTTTCGAGGTCCCTTCTGATCCCTAATGATTCTATGATTCATTGCTCCACACAGCACAGGACAGCAGCTGAGCTATGCAGTAATGCAGAGGCCACCATCAGCCTAACCCAGTGCAACCACAGAAACGTTGTTTTAGGCCTGGTGGCTTGAATAAGGCAAATACAAAATGGACCATTATAACCAGTTCATTGCATGAAGTCTACTGGTATATGTCATGATCTGCTTCTGCTCCTATCAGCTATGTTCCTGTGTGCTCTGACAGTTGCTTTCAGCAGGACCTCACGGACAGGACCAGCTCCAGCCGAGGGCAGGGTTGAAGGACACTGCTCCAGGCAGGTGCTAACCCTCACCCAGCCCTGTGGTAGCTGCTCCCAGGCCTGTGCATCATCAGGGCAGTTCAGAGGTGTGTGCAAAGCTCCAGCTGAGCTACTGGAGATGAGGCAACCTAACAGAATAGATCTAGGGGACCTGTGGTGCCCTGGAGGGGTATAATGTCTGTGTTACAGTGCAGTTGGCACAGCAGCATATCCAGGCAGGCTCTTGTGTTGGGACATGCCAGGACTGAGTCCTGCACTTGCATTTCCAGCCCAGCTCAGGGCTTGTGGCTCCTTCTGGAAACTGCCTTTTCTCTGAGGGCAACCCCTTGCACCCCAGCTCTATAGCCTTAGAGACCTCCACCCTCAACAGAAGGTCTTCAGCCAGAGCCTGTGTATCACACCGTCTCCCAGACCAACCAGTTCCCTGCTCTGTCCAGTTATTCGAGACTTCCTGATCCATGGTATAACTGCAGTCCCTGCTTTCCTCTTGCCACTCCTCCTTCCAACCTCCTTCCTTATCCAAGTTTCCTTGGGCTACCTTACCTCAGTCCACCCTTCCTGAGTCCCCCAGCCCTGCTGCTGGGTGCAGAGACCTTTGCTCCAGGACACATCTCTGTTGGTAAAAATCTGTGGGTAAACAGCATCCAGGTGTATACTGAGATCAGCTCCTGGAACATTCCTGACATTTCTGCCTGGGACCAGTCCCTGGAGAGTGTGATGTTCTGGTGGTCTATCATTACACTCAGTTGCATCCCTGTACCCAGCAGTGTCCCCAGGAGCTGCTTCATTTTCTACAAGAACAGTGTCCACCAGTACCAGGAGCTCTGTAAGATGCAGCATTACAAATGTGCTGCTGAAGGGGAACGTCTTGCCACATTTCCCCACTCTCACAAGGTGAACACCTGTTTGACCTTCCCATCCCTGCAGTGATCCAGAGTGTGACGGAACTACTCAGTGTTTTTCCAAGGCAGCACTAAGAACCTCACTAGCAGAGATCCACCCTCCCCACTGTAAGAGCAGGTTTTCAACTTTCCAGCACATGTGGGATTCAGCAAGCGCTTCCCCTCACTGGGACAGGGGCACAGGGATGCTGCTCCCCGTGGAGGCTGCCATGGGAATTGTAAAACTGAGCTGCTTTTATTAGGTGAGCTACTCACCTTCTGGCTCACTCTGCCTTGGGCTGATGGTGCTCAGGAGCGTAATGGAGAAAGTATGAAAGTGGTTTCTTACTGCACTGCCTCACCTAGATATTGCGTCCTGCATGCTGTCTTGCACACTGGGTGTCTGAAAAAGCAAAGCACAAAAAGATGGCAGTAAATAAGACTTAGAAAGAAGACAAAACTCAGGAGAAATGACAAGAAATCAATGTGTGATCTAATGAAGGAACACCAGTGTCTGTGCCTCTCCTTGAGTCAAAGCACTGAGGAGCCACTCAAGAGGGCTCAAAGACATGAAATTGAAATTCAGTTTATGTTCACTTGCACTGCAGAATGTGAGTGAACATTCTTTGCAGGAGATTGAAAGTTTGATTATAAGGAACATGGGATTACCTGAGTGTGAAGGGCTTTTGCTTCTTGGAGCAATTAAATTTCCTTCATCATTACTTGCTCTTACCAATGTCTTCAAAAAGTCTATTTACTTTACACCCAGAGACTGTGCAGCTTCATCCAGCTGGTCACTAGTCCGGTGTGCTGGCTGTTTTCACCTGGAGTTCTGAAAATCTCTCCTGAGCTCACCTTTCCCTGTAACTGGTATTTTTCTTCCATTCCTTCCTGCAGATCAGGAGTTTCCCACTCTCCTTCCCCTTTAGCTTGTTTGTTGCCAGGTGTCTGCACAGCCCTGGCATAGGGTCCATCTTCATTGACACCATCCTGAAAGCAGCACAAATGAAGTCAAGTTTGTCTAGAAGAGGTAAGTGTGGGTGTGGTAACTGAGCTTCTGCACATCCTCAGAGGCCACCTCTGGCTGGTGCCATGGTGTTGGCATGGCATGGCACTGGCTCTGTGAGGAGGGAGACAGACTTGCACCATGGCAGTGATGGGTCCCCAGGGGACATGGTAGGGACCTAGGGTAGGCAGTAGTGACTGGAATGCGCAGAGATGGCCCAGGAATGTGGCAGCAGCCTGAGGTACACTGGAGAAAAGGAGCATGTGGTGGGGCTCTGAGATACCTGAGGTGATCAGGGAACTTGCTAGCACCACTGGGACACAGCCCAGTCCTGAGCCATATGGGGTCACCTGGTGGAGACAGGGACATGGGGGGGCCCTGAGGTACCTGAGGGATACAGGAACATGCTTTGGTGAGGCCACACCTCAAGTCCTGTGTCCAGTTTTGGGCCCCTCAGTACAGGAGGGACATTGAGGGGCTGTAGAGGGGACAGATAGTAAAGGATTTGGAACAGGTGTGAGGAATGGCTGAGGGATCTGGGACTGTTTAGACTGGAGGAGTGAGGGGGGCCTTATAGGTGTCTGCAACTACTTGAAAGGAAGTCGTAGAGAGTCTGTTTCCCTAGTGGCCAGTGATAGGAAAGGGGAAGTGGGGGAAATGGCCTTAAGCTGCACACGGGAGGTTCAGGTGAGGTGTCAGGAGGAATTTCTTTCTCGAAAGGATTGTCAGGCACTGGAACAGCCTGCCCAGGGAGGGGGTTGAGACCTCATCCCTGGAGATGTTGAAGAGAAGGGTAGTTGTTGTGTTGGAGGACAGCCCTCAGGCACAGGTAGGGCACATGGACCCGGTGGGGCACCGAGGTACCCAAGGGGTACAGAAACGTGAACCAGAACTGAGCACACAGGGACATGGCTGGGATCTGGGGCACAGAGGAATATGCTGGGCACACCCCTGAGGCACAGGGAGGGCACAGGGACACGAACGGGCACTGAGACACATGGCACACGGGCACACGGCTCGGCACTAAGGCACAGGTAGCACAGCCCTAAGGCACAGGGAGGGGACACAGTGGGACACTGAAGCATGTGGAGGATGTGATGAGCACTGGTGTACACGGGAACACAGCCCTGAGACAGCTGGGTGCGTGGTGTGGCACTGAGCAGGGCACACGGTGACACCGGGACACGGTGGGCACTGAGGGTCATTGCTGCGCACTGAACAGGCACAGGGGCACACAGTGGGCCACAACCCCGTTACTGAGCACAGCTCGTCGCAGCCCAGCGCTAGGCCCCGGCTCCCGCCNAAGGGACCGGGGCCGAGCGCCGCCGCCGCCGCCGCCGCCGCCCGGTCTCTCAGGTAGGATCGCGGTTCGTTCCGACCCACCCACTGCCGGTACCGCGGGAGGTGCCACCCCGCCCCGCCCCGTCGGGTGCCCTCGGGTCGCGCTGGGGACGGCGGTTCCGCTGCGGTTCTGCCGCGGTTCTGCCTCGTGTGGTCGAATCCGCCCCAACCCGGGGCTCGGCCGGTACCACGCAGCCAGGGAGCTCCTCGGGAGCTGCGGCCGTTCCATTGGGGACAGGTTCTTTCTGTGACAGCTTTTTCCTCTTTTGTTTGGCCAGCATTGCTCCGCGGGCAGGCTTGGTTCGCCGGGCTCTGTTCTCGGAGCTCCGCGGGCAGGCTTGGTTCGCTGGGCTCTGTTCTCGGAGCTCCGCGGGCAGGCTTGGTTCGCTGGGCTCTGTTCTCAGCATTTTCTGGTCGATGCTGCTTTCTGGTCCATTGGTGCTTTTTCAAAACCCTTCTGCGCTCGGTGCTCTTGCTGCCGCTTGGGCTGTTCTGGGCTCCAGATGTTCTGTAATGGGGCGGCAAAACTGGGGAAATACAGTGTGAGGGTCTAGAACTGGGCTGTATCACCTTGTCCAGTGGGAACCAGCGGGGAAGAGGATGGGAAGGTGCTTGAGTAAAGCTCTGGGGCTTCACCCTGCTGGAGGCAGAAACGGAGAGGTGAGGGAACAACTGAGATCGTGTTTCACAGGATCTCTGCTTGGGCAGATCATACAGTCCAGCTCTGATGGGTCACCCTAGCCATGTGCTGACTTTCTTTGAGATTGTGAGGTGACCCAGCATTTTGAAGCCTTGGTGTTTGAAATGCTGAGCTCTGACTTCTGTTTCCAGCAGACTCCACAGAAAAGAATGGCCAAACCCAAGAAGTTCCTTAGGAGTCCCGCAGCAGCAGTTCTGCAGCTGTGGAGCCAGAGCTGGGTGTGTGGGCAGAGGCTCTGTGGTTCTTCTGGCAGCCCTTCCCACCTTCTCTCCACAGACCAGTGCTAGAAAAGCCATGATGTGCCTTGAGTCTGATTGTCGGGTAACATGGGCGGGTGGAATAAAGAGAAGCTCTTTGCAAATGAGCTGCTGTGCCACTTCCTCCAGCATATAACTGAGTAGAGGGAGAAGGCTCAGCTGTATTACCCAGGGGTGTGAGTGTCCCCTGAGCAGAAGATAAGAGTGTAGGAGCTCTTGTGCTGCTCACAAGTGACCTGTGGTCTTCTGATGGTTGTAGGGTATGGGTTTGCCAGAAGACCTGTGTGGTTAAATGGGGAGCTGCTGGGCAAGCTGCAGAGGAAGAAGAAAGTCTACAGGTCATGAAAGGAGGAGATGGCCACTTGGGGTGATTAAAAGGCTCTGGTGAGAGAATATAGGGATGCAACTAGGAAAGCCAAAGCCTCCTTGCAATTAAACCTTGTGAGAGAGGTAAAGGGCAACAATAAGGGCTTCTTCAAATACGTTGCAAGTAAAACTAAACCTAGAGCCAGTGTGGGACCCCGGCTGAATGAGCTGGGTGCCCTGAAGACAGAGGATACAGAGAAAGCAGAGATACTGAACAGCTGCATTGCCTCTGTCTGTACTTCTGGGAGCTGTCCTGATATCAAAGCCCAGACTGCTGAGGCTCCAGAGGAAGTTGAGGCAAGAGAGAAACCTGCTTTGGATGATGACTAGGTTAGGGATAACTTGAGCAAACTGGATGAACATAAATCCATGGGCCCTGGAAAGATGCACCTGTGTGTGCTAAGGGAGACAGTGGAAGTGCTAAGCTACTCTGTCATCTTTTCTAAGTCATGGGGATCAGGAGA